>OZ007579.1:8492610-8750110 GCA_963931925.1 Onchidella celtica | reverse complement strand
CACCAAAATGCGTATTAATTTATTTCGTCATAATTACAACGTAATCCAGAAATTTGATTACTTAATTCTAAAGGTTCTTTTTAAAAAAGATCCCAATCAGGCTAGTGCACGACAGCTGATGTAATCGGTTTTTCTTTAGAACTTCGCAGTAATAACACTGTCTTGTATAATAATAAATTAATATTTGCCTTCATCATGAGCTAATGTTATCATTCAAAATGCCCGATACTGGGTTGGAACAATTTTGATTTCGATTGTGTCCACACAGGAAAGTTTTGTAGGTGTTTTTGTTTTGTTTTGTTTTTTCATTGTGTTTTGCAAAATATGAGCAAAAAGAGCATACACCAACCACTTACATCATTCATGTTATAATTTTTGTGCACTCTTTGTGCCAACATTTTCAAAAAACATATCTTCACTCAAAGTTGAAAACAACTTACTTACAAAAATGGTGTTTTGGTTCCCACATTCAACCGAGACGAACCTTGGACTTACATGTAAATATTGCCGACATTTACAAATACAAAAAAGACAGAACACGACAGATTTAATGCTGGTGTGATAATCAACAGCTCTTTGGTTTTCTTACACAATTCTAGTATCCCATGCAGGTGTAAGAGGAAGATTAAGTGCAGTAAATGAGATATGGCATAATTATAAGACAATGGCGTATAGCTAGAGCACTGTCTTTCTTTGTTTAAACGTCGTCTTGTAAGTAAGTCCACCTTTGAACCAATAATATATTTACCAAATATTTATTTATTTATTTACTTATTTTTTTACTTGTATATCTATCTAACTATTCATTTATGTATTATTTATTTACAGATTTATTAGTCATTTATTGATTGATTAATTCGTTATTTATTTATTTTTAAATTTTCTTATTACTAAATCACATGTTTAGCCACCTCCAGTATGCGTACCGACGATTTTCTTATTTAGATAATGAATTAAAAACATCGGTTTTATTCAGCTGTTTTTAGTTAACTTGTTGGGTCATCATGTTTCTAATGAAACAGTCAAGTAGATCACGGAAAATGCCATATAAATGTCATTGGCTTACAACTGACATTCAGAAACATTGGGAAGGCCAAAGGTATGAACGGTGAATATGGGGGGGGGGGGGGGGGGAGGGTGTCAGAATCGCCGAAATCGAGTACATACTTTAAATTTGTTGTTCTTATTGTTGCTGCTGCTGTTGTTGTTGGTGTAGGTGGTATTATTGGTAGTATTGATGTGTTGCTGTCGTTGTTGTTGTTGTTGTTGCTGCTGCTGCTGCTACTGCTGTTGTTGTTATTTCATGCTGTTGATGTTATTGTTTTCCCTATTGTTCTTCCTGCTGTTGTTAGTGGAGAGTGTTGTTGTTGTGTAATAAACTGTGGAACATTACGGGTTACTCGATCTAAAAACCTACAGTTTATGAAGGATGTTCTATCAGCCTAACCAAGCCACTACGGTAACAACACCAATACTTCTATACCTATTGTCGTACCCTCTTCCGTGTTACGGAAAAAAACCGCAAATGACAATTAATTATCTCAAATTCACTACTTAACCCTTTGGATACTGAGGCTATCAAAACTGTTTTTTCTAGTTTCCTTTTTATCTCTAGATGCCGTTAGTTAAAGTACTTCAAATGGCAAACTGAAATCTAAATCATGCTATTGAACTGTTATTGAAAGTTACTCACGCAGAACCAAAATTTAAATCTGATGATAACCATTAAAGAGATCCCCATTACGCTTTAGTCAGTATTAAAAGAGTTAAAATCATGTTATCGACTGAAATGTGCTCTATCCGTCCATCTCAGTTAGAATTTGCCTGATATTTAGTTTCTTTTGCTTATGCCAACATGGAAATTAAACAAAGAAAGCATGAGGCAATACGAAAGCGTTTTTCCGCCGCTTCCTTTTAAATTCATTTTTAGCCATTTATGGTCTTTTTCGGTAACACGGAAGTATTGCCTCGTAATTATGTTAATGAGGTTGGCCGGTAAGCGTGAGAGAGTTTTAACCTTAACAAGACCAAGGTCAGTAGGCAAACACAACAGAAAGGGGTTATTGTTGTTGTTTTTGTATTTTTTTTTTATCTTCTTCTCCTCTTCTTTTACTTGTCTGTCTGTACTGTTTTGAATGTGTTTGTTATCACAGATGTGAAAAATGGTTCTGTTTGTCCAACTTTTTGACAGGTGCAAAGGTCAGTAAATAGAGCCGGCGTGCGAATGATGGTGCTATTATAAAACCTTGATTAGGAAGTGGTGGATTTGAAAGGGATGGAGAAGCCACAATGGGTAGAGAGAGGCGGAATTTTCGAGACTTTGGCCCACAGCCCTCCAGGTAAAGATAAGATAAGATAAGATAAGATAAGAATCACTTTATTATCCCATATGGGAAATTCGTTTTCACAGAGTGTTTAACAGCACACACGTGGTACATACATCTCACGTATCATTATAAATAAACAAACTCAATAAGTCAATAACAGACACACATGGCGTGACATGGAAAGAACCTTAATGAAATGTGGCACACATCTATCTGTAAGATGACTTGCTGAGGCGAATTGCTGAAGGCAAGAATGATCTTCTGTATCTTTCTTGCCGGTTTTGCTTCGGTTTTGTGGACAATGGTTTTTAACGAGACTTCGCGCACTAGTCAGATTGAAATAAGTCTGAATTGCTAGTTGATTCAAGAAAGTTCCGGTCTTGAGTCAAAAGACTTGCCGCTTTTTTTTTTTTTTTCTGCATTCAGCTAAAATATTTTGCTTGAAATCATCATAGAAATATTTTATTTTGATTTTTTTAACTAGATGAGGTTCCCGGCATTATCCGGGATAAACCTGTGAACCCACCATTCTCTCTCTCTCTCTCTCTCTTTTTGATCTAGAAAGCTACCCATATTCTGGGACCTTACTACAGATTCCATAATATGCACCAGAGCACTATGCATTCATTTCTGGTACGGACATGGCGTGCACCGAATTGAACGCGTGTTAATATATCGTTTCCGGTGCGGTGGGCTTACTACAGGGAGCCAAAACATAGATAATTATTGTATTTTACATTTTTACAACTCTTTATTTAAAAAAGTACCTGCAACTTGAATCAGTACAATCGGTCGATACAAAACCGATTGGGCTGGATTAGTTGACACTTAGGAAAATTAACTTTATAATTGTTGAAATTTATTCAGGATGTAGCGTCGAGCAGAAAATTGGGCCCAGAACTGCACCATAATGAATAACTCCCACCACATTTAAAAAAATAATAATAATATTAGATGAAGTATGAGAAAGGCAATGGTGATGATGATAACAATTTTACCTTTAGACCTGGTTTTGTCATTCCACGAACATTTTACATGCCGGTATATTACTATGGTTTAAAAGTTCGGAGAAAAGCATGTTTTGTAACATCAGGCCAATAGAGGGCTGAGACAAGACAGGTTTGAGTCAGACTTAAACTGCCTTTGAATCAACTACCAAGACAGACTTGTTTTTAGCATCAGTGTTTCTCAAACTGGGGCGCAGGCCCCCACCGTTTGGGAGTGACAGTATTTTAGATGGGGCGTGGGGCTTCTTAATATTGCATAGAGATTTTTCATAAAAACTTTAATTTCCTTGTGTATTTTTTTAACTTTTACAGATAAACCGTTGTTTGTTTATTTCGTGTTGCTGCGTCCTTTGTTTAACTCAGATTAAAACGTGGAACTTAATAGATGCACAACTTTAATGGGTTTAAAACAAAAAATCTTTTTTTATTATACTGTACAAGCATGAAAGCCTAGTTTGGCACAGACCCCCCGGCACAGCCCAGTCACTTTCTACCCTCCGTGGCAGGTATTCCTGTGTTCTAACACAGCCGCGAGCATGAGCCGGCACGGAGTGTTCACGCGAGGGGCTACGTGCTCATGAAAAAAAAAAAAAAAGGGAATCGGAGGGGAGCAGTCAGCGACACAAAGCAAACTTAGAAGAATTGAAAAGCAAAACCAATCAAAACAATAAAAACTTCCGTGCACCCTCTACGGTATTTGAAATGTACATGCGAAATTCGGTTGCTGTAGGTGGCCTAATAAAAAGCCCTTTGTGTTCAATCGCGGAGAATTTGTGAAATATATAAATAAATACTCACTTTGTCCGATCATGGTGGGGCGGACGTGTGAAGTGAGATGTGGGACAAAAAAAGGTTGATAAACAGTTTTACATAGTCGATGGGACAAAAAAAGGTTGATAAACATTGTTTTACGTAGTCGATGGGACAAAAAAAAAGTTGATAAACATTGTTTTACATAGTCGATGGGACCAAAAAAAAGTTGATAAACATTGTTTTACATAGTCGATGGGACAAAAAAAGGTTGATAAACATTGTTTTACATAGTCGATGGGACCAAAAAAAAGTTGATAAACATTGTTTTACATAGTCGATGGGACAAGGAGAGGTTGATAAAAGGTGTTTTACATGGTCAATGGGACAAAGAAGGGTTGATAAACACTGTTTTACATAGTCAATGGGACAAAAAAAAAAGGTTGATAAACTTTGTTTTACATAGTCGATGGGACAAAAAGAGGTTGATCAACATTGTTTTACATAGTCGACAAAACGGAGACCAAACAGGTCTGAGTCATGGATCTATGGATCTAACGAAAAAGCGGCCTTCTGTAATTATGCTGTTTCATTTGAGTCTCAAAAACTGTGATATAATAATATTATTGTCAATGCCATTCGATTCTTATTGGCCATTGTGGTTAGCAGCCGCTAAAACATCAATTCTGCAGAGCGACAAATTCTGTGGTGTCAATATAAAACCAGCTTTAATTGCGTTAGTTTGTAATGGTGAGATCAGTCTCAAGGAAGTGTTGGCTTTGTGAAGTCAGAGATTAGTTTCAAATAGCATGTCTGTCATCATGAATGTCATTTGGGACATTCAGTCTGAAACTTGGAGAGAGGGGGGGGGGGCGAGGACGAAAGAAGAGACAGACAGACAGATAGACAGACAGAGAAAGAGCGAGAGAGAGATGAGCAGACAGAGACAGAGACACATAGACCGAGACACAAAGAGAGCGAGGGAAAGGGAGTGAAAGCGACAAAGAAAGACAGAAGGGGGAAAGAGAAAGAGAGAGAGACTGAAAGAAAGAGTCACATAGAGAAAGACAAAAGGAGAGGGAGAGAGAGAGAAAATAGACTGGGGAGAGAGAGAAAGAAAGAGAGTGAGAGAGAAAGAGAGAAAGAGAGAAAGAGACATTTAACTTGATACCCTTCCACAGCTACATGTTATTAACGCTGCATAGCACGTCCTTTGCGCCACTGCAGTCACACACACACGTTGTCTCATTTACCCGAAAATTAGAGAGCTGAATCACGACTTTTTTTTCCCCTTTCTGTTTTGTCATTTTTTGCGCTTCTGTTCTCTCAAGTTTTGCTTTACACGTCATCTATCATTGTTGTGTAGCTGCTTAATTTCTCATTGCTTGACTCTACCTATGATAGTTATTTGTGTTTGATCTATCTATCTATCTATCTATCTATCTATCTATCTATCTATCTATCTATCTATCTATCTATCTATCTATCTATCCATCCATCCATCCATCCATCCATCCATCCATCCATCCATCCATCCAACCAACCAACCAACCATCCATCCATCCATCCATCCATCCATCCATCCATCCATCCATCCATCCATCCATCCATCCATCTATCTATCTATCTATCTATCTATCTATCTATCTATCTATCTATCTATCTATCTATCTATCTACCTGCCTATCTATCTTTGCGTTTGTCTTTTTGCTTGTCTGTCGGCCCGTCTGGCCATCCATTAAATCCATCCGACCATCCTCATGTATCTCCACCATCCATCCACCCGTCCAGTCACCTTTACATCCGTCAGCCTATCCATCTATCGTCTTTCCTTGCCTATCTTAAAGCACACAGAACATCAGCAGAGAGACACAAAAACCAGCTGACACGGAGGGAAGGGGGAAGGGAGATAACATTTTCTCTGTTTGCCTTTCATTACCAAGTGCAATAATCGAAACTGCGCGAATTGAAACTCATTCACAGCTTCCCGTATTATTTCAAGTCACCAGGGGGTGCAAGGCTGTCCAGGTGTAGAGCTGAAACAGGAAAGCAAGCTCGTTAAACAGTAGAGATTCCTACACCCGGCAGCAGTTTTCAGTCTTTCCACTGACTTAGGCCCCTGAAGTTTTCAGGACCCTGCGAAGCTGGTGATAAGCCCAGGCAAGATGGGAAATGTAGGCCCCCCCCATTTCAAATTGCTTATTAAGAATTCTTTTGTAATTAGTGTTAGATAATATATTTATTCATCTATATTTAATTGTATTAATCTTTTACCAATCTTCTTTAAGATGTAAATATTTTGTGGTGACTTGTACCCCTTCACTCTCTTTACAATATCAGTATTCTTTACCTAAGCTGCTTCTACTCACCTCTACCATTTGGTAGTAGGCACCCTTAACTCTTTGTGTGCCATTAATTTTTCCGCTTTTCCCGATACAGAAAGAAAATAGTGAGGGAGACGAATGAAGGCTGACTACAGCAACATCTGTTAATAGAAAGTCGACTTTCTGTCTTCCCTTAGCAAAATACTCTAGCATTCTTGTGCATCGATACATCAGTGAGTGGCACATATTATGAGACCAGCGGAAGAACCGATACATCGGTAATTGGCACATAAAGACTTAAAATCCTAGGTCCCTGCCAAGTGACCCACTTGCCCTCCCCCCTCCCCCTCCTCCACCCACACCCATATGTTCTGGCTCGGAAGATTTCAGTGCGTTTTTCTTTTCATCCTTAGAGTTAACATTATCTGAGAAAAATACCTTAGAGCATTAAAACGAAAAAAACTTCATTTTAACAATATATCTCTTCGGGATTTAAGAAGATGGATGACTGAAGACTATCATTATTAAATAAATGTTTCTTTCTCATCTGAAAGTGCTTCTTTGTAGGCATTGTTATGTTAGTGTAAATAAAATATAAGGTGAGGGTGAGGTTGAAATTTTGGGGTAAAAATGCTGTAAAAGCCTTCTTTATGAGTATCAAACTAGATTCTAGCCACCCTAGAGAGTATGTATTTGTAGAGAGGTTTGGTTGATTTGCACTGCGAGACACGGGAGGCTCAACGAAAATCACTGTTAGCATGGAGCGGAAAGTAGGTGGCTGCGGTAAATAATACCCGTATGTGCATTTCCACGGTGCATAAGAGATACAATGGCTCTATGTAGTTTCAATCAGCCCAAAAATATGAACAAGCCACAGTAAACAGTTATGGACATTATCTTTGGTGAAGGCGGTCTCTTTCATTTCATGTTTGCCGCAGCGACCTAGTTTTGCGATTTGACGGAAGGGAGATCTCTCTATAAGTACATACAATCTGGCCACCCCTTGCTAGAATCTTACGTACTCTTCGAGTCCATTAAACATCGGACAATGAAACAGTTTAACAAAACACGGGCAGGAAATGCCGGAAATGTAAAACTATAGAACATGGCGTGGAAAAGGTACGGTTCATCTTCGATAATTGTCTTCGCTGAGCTAAATACGAATATGCACACATAATTTCATTTGACATTCGCAAAGTACATTCTTTTTACGTAAGTTGAAGAGAATGTTCCATTTTCGTAAGTTTCAGGGCCATCTTGGAGTGTAAGTTTGGCAATTCAGTCTCATGTAACAGATTATAATATTATTTTTCAGTTTTGACCATCTATACCGAAATGCTTGTGTTAAGAAATTAAATTTATATCCGTCTTAAATTATGGCCGCCATCTCATGTTTTATCAAATTTCTAACTCATTCAGAAGTAACATTGTAATACACGTGAAAGCAAGCAGAGAAAGATAAAGAAGATCGATTTTGCGATCTTCAATTCGGCTCAACAGGACACTTTGTCCAGATGTGTGCCATATTCCACTAAGGTTCTATACCATGTCAATTCATATTATGCTGAGGACATGGAAAAACTAGCTAGAGGCAACGGAAATGTGGTTTTAAAGGAGACTCCTAAATATTTCATGAAGGGAAAAGAAATCGAATGAAATAGTGATGAAAGGCGCCAACACGGAGCGATCACTAATAAAAAACAATTAGGAGAAGACAATTGCAGTTCATGGGCCACCTGAATCAACATAAAGGTCTTGAACACCTTGCTCTAACAGCAAAAATAGAGGGCAAAGAAAAAAAAAGCAGAGGCAGACAAAGAATAACATATCTAGAGACTTTGAACAGATGGGGGACAGGGAAAAATCAGGACAATATTATGGGCTTTTCGAGAGCATCCGAGCGGAGAAATGAGTGGCGAATCGTGATCTGTTCAGATCCGGTACTTGAAGAAGAAGAAAAAGAATTACTGGGTTGTTGTTGTTTTTTTTTTTTTTTAATGATATTTGTTTAGGTAATGCTGTGTAAAATGTGTGTACTATGTAAGAGCTTTCAAAGACCCTGTGAAAGAGAATTTCCCTATTAGGATAACAAAGGGATTCTTATCTTATCTTATCCTATGGTAACTTGAAGACCAAGTTCTCAGATTTTCAACAACAAAAAAAAAAATGTCTGGGCGTACAGTTATGAAACGTTCAGACGTCAAAAATAATGCAGTAATGTCAGTTTATCCTCAGCCAGCCTGTTTTATTGCCTTGTTTGGTTTTTTTTTTTCTTCCTGTCTGGGTTTTGTGAAACAGTTTCATCTTCCGGTGTTTAGTGGGTTCATAGAGTTTGCAAGATTTTCTTTGCAAGGATTGGCAGGTGAAGTAGGGATAGATCTAGTCTCCATCGGTTTTTTCATTTCTTTCACGACCTTAATTCTTGTTTGTTCCAACTCCACTTTTTGCGCAATTGAGGAATTCGACGTTAAACGTTTGCGGCTTTAGTTATTATGATAAGGAGTTAGAATAAACCGGAACTGTGAAACAGCTTGATAAGTGCCACAGCGCGGTTTTAAACAGGTGTCAAAGTGCGCATTAAAATTTTTTGTTATACCTCTTCTACATACTAAAAGATCTCCAGTTTCTCAGAAAATGGAGATAGAACGAGCAAGAACTTAGGTGGCAATTTGTCAGCTGTGTCTTTTCTATATTCATATTCTGTCGCCGTCCAAAAAGGTTTGATCTGCCTTCCTTTTGGACCGCAAAACTAAAATATGATATTAAGGCTGGTAGGGCACTGAGTCAAATCTGTTTTGTGTATGTTCAGACTCAGTGCGCCAGGTCTCTCTTTCTGCCAGCGGACTCGAGACAATTTCGATGTGTCCGAACTAGACTAAGTGAGACCTGACTGTGTTTCAGTCTTGCCAGGGCGCGAGACCCCGTTTAACTCCATAGACGACAGCTCACACCAGTACCCAAACAAAAGGGACTTGACACGGTAGTCGACCAGATTGATAAGGGAGGTATCATACCAAACCTGGAACGTCACAACCCAGTTGCTGCCAGCCAAATGCAAACCCAAGACATAATGGCAGAAGCTGATTGTGTCTGACAGGGCTTAGTATGATAGGGTGCCCACACAAAGGCCACCGAATTCGGTCACCGAACCACTAGGCGCTTTAGGTGAGAACTGCACTATATAAAAGGACCGAATCTAGGTGGGCTCTATGTGCAGTTGTTGAAATTATATAGTGCAATTCTTCTCACCTAAAGCGCCTAGTGGCTCGGTGACCGAATTCGGTGGCCTTTGTGTGGCTACCCTTAGGGTGTCCCCGGATTTACTAAGAGCATAGATGTGCAAGTCTTGTCTGCAAGTAGCTGACTGTGTCTGGCCGGGCTTAGTATCCTAGGTTCTTGCTGGACTTGCTGAGAAAATGTAGGAAATTATCGTGTGCACATCTTGTCTGCCAGTATCTGAGTGTGTCTGACCGGGCTTAGTAAGAAGCCGCCCCGATAACGCTGACAAAGCAGAGACCACCCGCAAAAACTGTCTGTCTGAGCTGTTTTTCTTCAACCGGAGTTGTTTTCCCTTGTCAAAATCTGATTAGAGATTAGATTAGGATTTTTCTATGACATCATCGTTGTTTTGTCTTTGCCCAGTTTTGCTATTGTAATGCATAGTTTAATGAATGAGCCGCGCAGTGCACTGGCTCAACATTGAGCATGTCCTAAAGGAAGATCGATAGATGTTACGTCTCTCACTCTGCTACGGGAGATATCCTTGAAAAAAATCATAACAGGTATAAAAAAAAAAAAAAGAAATCATTTATGGACGAGCAATTTGTACCAGACAAGAGATAAAAACTCCTTCGATAGGCCATGAAAAGAAAATCCTAGCGCGTCTCTGAATTAATGTTCGATATGATGATGATGATGATAATGATGATGATGTTGACGATGGTGGCTTGGGAGAGTGGGTATAAACGAAGCCATTAAGGGACGCTAATCCAGGAGAGTTATATAGAATTTACGGGTGAATAAACATGGAAAATTTTCATGGATGAAAATAATTAATGTCACCGTCAGCGTTGCGGTGAAAACAAAGACCGTGAAGGCCGCAAACCGAAAATTTTGTTCCAGGGATTTTCAAGACATTATCAAACCCATCAACTACTTGGCTTTGTCAGGCTTAAGGTGGGTTTTCATTTGTACGGAAATGGAAAGAGCAACAAAAATGTAAAAAAATCCATCAACGTGGCCTAGAGGCAAGGTGCTCGCCTCTCATGCCAAAGGTACCGGGTTCAAATCCCGGCCGGTGCAGGCAAGGTGGAATTTTGGGATTTTTATCATATTTTCATGTCCCTGATCCTATGGGAGGTAGGTCGAGCACATAGTCTTCTCGGATAAGGACGAAAAATTCCTTTAATAGAGACTAGTAGACCTTACGTAGGAATACACATATTTGACTACCTGGATATCCTTCCACCATATTGTAAAGGGAGGCCAAGGGCGGAATTTCCGATCATGCTTTTTGATTCTACCCGATGAAAATGCGCCTGTTTTTGCGGCTGAAAAAAAATTAATATAAATAATAGTAAAGACTGATTTTTGTTCAAAATGAATGTGTCCGCGTAACGTTTCGTCAAAATTTGATGCAGTACACCAAGTTTCGTAATGTTTGATGGCGTAGTCGCGAAGTTTTAGCTGCTTACAGGTTCACCCTCTAGCTCAGTTGTAGTAACTAGCCGAGCGTGCAATGAAAATCTTGCAAATTTCCATGTATACCTAGATCCAGGCTACATTAAAACGACATTTCAATTCGATACAATGACTAACAGAACTTACTGTTAAACTACAATGTCACGTAGAAATACACAGACGACAGACGTGATTTTCGACCGCCAATGTGAAAAGTGAGGTCAAAGACGTAATTTCCGGTCACACTTTTCGGTTCTATGAAAATGCGTCTCCGTTTTTAGCGGCTGAAAAAAAAAAAATATAAATAATAGTAAAGGCTAATTTTTTTACAAAATGAATATGCCCACGTAACCCTTCATCGAAAATTGATGCATTACACCAAGTTTCATAATTTTTGATGGCGTAGTCACGAAGTTTTAGCTGCTTACAGGTTGATCCTCTAGCTCAATTATAGTAAGATAACATTCTTTCTATGGCAATGGATAAGAACTTGGAAAGTTTGCTTATCTAAATCTGACCCCTTGGATGACGAGAGAATGTTAAATTTCAATACGGTGTTCAATTTCCTCACGTCGTAAGCACTCGCTGCGCATGGTATGTTTTTGAATGAGAAAGAACTTTGTCAAATGTTGCACGCAGTGTTTGCTTAATACACCTTAATGAACGCTAGCAGCACAATGAGTCAGATCTGTTTTGCTTTCACTGAGGCTGAGAAAGCTAGCAAATTCTCTGGTCCTATCATGAAACCGCGCAAGTGTTTTCCCCACAAATGCACATGACAACCTATTTTTGCCCAATATTTTATGACCTCGTTGAAGGAGTTCATCCTTAGTGCTATTAATTAAAGCGCAGTACAATATTTTTAATTTTTTATTTATACAACTAAAAATGTATTTAAGACAAGGAATGAATGTTAATTAACTCTTTTCTATCCAGTAAAATAAGATTTCTCGCATTTGCACGGTTCCATGATATGGCCAGTGATATTAGTTTCCAATGCATATTACAGAAAAATATTGTTCCTACACTTGTCTCTAACCGAGTTGCCCAGACAAAGATTCAGATATATCAAATTCTATGGAGATAAATTATTGAAGTAATCTACAGCAACAGTTGAAAGCGCCTAGAATATTTCGGAAATTCCCCCAATTGTGATCAAAGTCCATGTTACACGACACAGTTGCCAGTTAATCCTGCAGTAAATTTGCTAGCTGGATTGACGCGTCCATAGCAACAAGCCGTCATGGGGAGGGTTTGGTGCGGTGTAGAAAGTACATTACAGGCCCGTCACCTGGGTTTATGTCACGACCTTAGTTCTTGTCTGTTCCAAGCCCATTTTTTGCGCAACTGAAAAATTCAACTTGAAATGTTTGCGGCTCTACTATCATGATAAGGAGTTAGAATAAATCGGAACTGTGAAACTGCTTGATAAGTGCCCCAACACATTTAAACAAGTTAGTGTCAAAATATGTATTTCTTTCACTTCTTCCCAGTTTTTCAGAATATGAAGTTTGAACAAACAAGAACTGTGGTCGTGATGTGTTGAAACATGTATGCCAATAATTAATTCTAAATTCTTGTTCTTGTTCATGTGACAGTTTTCAACTCTTTTCCTTTTTATATTAATAAACTCTAAGTAGGTTATCTTTTTGTGGACGAAGAATAAAGGGGACACAACAAGACTGGCTGTGAGGAGAGGAAAATGGGGAAAAGAGAGAGAGAGAGAGAAATTTGGGGAGAAGTAGTAGAGGGGGAATAGAGAGAAGTAAGTTATAGACTGAGATAAAGGAACGAATGGCTAAAAGCATCGGGGGGGGTGGAGGTGGGATGTGAAGAATAACAAGACTTGAGATGGAATCGTCCATCCATTCATGTATCCACTCATTTCATTCATTCATTCATTCACTCATTCATTTATTCATTCATTCATTCACCTTTTCTTTCGCCCATCCATCCATCCATCCGTGTGTCCACGATCACTGCCATGCAGTAGGAATCACTACGCATTGTTTTTATTCGCTTCAACTGCTATCAGTTAATATTTCATCTAGCGTTTGAGTTAGGCCTAGTCCAAGTTAAGGTCTTTTACTGAAGTTACAATAAATTTTCACTCCGTCTCCTTATAGTACTACTACCATTGCTACGTTTACATTAACCAATATAACACATGTACTACTAAGATAACAAGCATTAATACAAATGACATTACAATTGATACATATTTCTATATTACTTTTTGTTGTTTTTTTTCTCACAGCTCTGCTAGTGAGAAAAATTATGCATGATAGAATCAATGAAATAAGTGGATGCAGGAATAGATGGACGAATTCATCTCAACTCGTCACCTCCCATCTTCATTCCTGGTGCTTTTTGGTCCCCCCCCCCCACCCCACCCTCCAATTTCTTTCTCTCTGTTCCCCCTCCATCACTCCTCCCCAAATCTCTCATTCTCTCCCATTTTTCTCTCCTCTCAGCCATTTCTGTCATCCCACCCTTATTCTTCTTCCAGAAAAAGACAACTGTTCTAAAAAGGTTCAAAGGGTACCCCAGTGTCTCTAGAATTTTAAGTTCGAGTGTAGCTTTGTCAGCTGCGAGTGGAAAGCCCTGGCCCAGAATTGGCACAAACTAATAAAAGTGGCCAGGGCATGTACTAAATAGTGAAGGGTGTTGATCAATGGCCAGGTTTCCCAGTCACAGGCCAAAAGCAAATGTGATTTGGCTCTTTGTGGTGATTTGCACATTCTCCATAGACATCGCCTAATGGTCTTTATTAGACACATTGATACTGGTGAATGTTATTTAACTGCACACTTGTCTCTACTCTACTGCTCGTTTACGACTTTCTGGGTTAGCTTTTCTTTTTCTGCCCCTATCACAACATTTCACACATTGATCCAAGCCATCAAATGATTTTGAAGAGCCGAAAACTCAATGTCTGTATCACCACTGGAGGACGCCATGTTTTCAATGTTTACAGCTGGCAACGTTGTGTCACCTGATCCAATCCTAGGCTTGTGAATGGCCAGAAGTGGATATGTCTGATTTTGCACAGAATCAAATTTGGATATGTCTGCTTCTGCACACAATTGACAATTTTTACGTTTAAAATGACAAGGCTATAGCGGGTTTTGCGACAAACTGTTTTTAGATCCAGATAGAGAGCGCACGCATTTGTCGGACTAGGTAAAAACCTGGCTAAGTCCAAAAATGGTCTATATCTGTTTTTGCATCTAAACCCTTCATATGTCTGTCTACCTATCCTTTATTATGTTGTTTTGGCTTTTTTGTATTTTTCTCAATATTGCCATTTCGGTGCCTTCGTGAATATTATTATAACAACATCGTTGGTTGTTCTTTTCATTTTGCATTAGATGGTACCAGCATGGAACTCATTCATATGAGCGGGGGTTGGGTGGTTTGGTAGTGTGAATAATTATGGACTTTACAAAACGTTTCGGAATGCAGAGATAGCGACATGGCACAATTCAGTGCCCACAAGATGCCACGTTCGTGGGTCACCTAAACTCATCGGACCACTGTACCTTGACGTGGGGGTTGTGTTTCTAAGAAGGAAGTATATATCCGTACAACATGTTGTATGGATATGGACAGTGCATATCCGTACAACATGTTTACCAAAAGCGCGACTGGTGAAGGTTTGCTGAAACAAAACTTGGTATGGTGTTCACGAATTTAAAGTGACAACACATGGAATAGTCAGATGGACCTGGGGGGCGTGAGGGTCTAGTCAGTTTGTACCAATGGGGAGTAGTTAGATTAACTAATCAGGCGAAAAGGGGTTGGGGTAGCCATTGGTGATCGATGTACACACAAGTATATTATTAGCGCAGATCGCGCAATCTCCGAGCAGAAGTCGGATCGTTTTGCTACTAAGCCGATTCATATTTTTAAAAACTATGCAAATTAACAAGGTCAGTAATATAGTATTCCGGTGTGTGTTCTACGTCATCGAATTGTGTGCATTGTACGGATATGCACTGTCCCTATCCGTACAACATGTTGTGCGGATATGCGCTTCCTTCTGAGAATGTGTCTTGAACTGGCATACGATGAGTGTCGGCATTTTTGAAAAGTTTTAAGATTTCATTATTTGTTTAATTTTCTTTTTTAAACCCTTTCTTTTTTTTTTTTACCTGAAGAAAGTCCAGTGATCGAAAGCTTAGTTTGTTTCTTTTTCCATTGCCTTTTATTGCACGGATTTTGTGTTACTTCTAGCGAGGCTTTGCTGCGTACGACTTTTTTCTTTTTGCCACATTTTCACCACGATCCACGATAAGAGTTCAGTTATTTGCATATTTTTTTCGGATATATTCCTTGATTGCGTGTAATTGTGTGCTCTTATACAGCCTACAAACATAATATGTCACTTCTTTATGCCAAATCACCCAAATCAAGCGTGCTCACTTTCTGGATGGTCCCTGATAACAAATTTGTATCTGTATTTTTTGTTAGCTCGAGTTTGGCTTCTTAACCAAAAAATCTTCGGAAATCCAAGGACAAAAGCGTCGCGCCTCACTAAATTTGATGAAACTAACGAAAGAGGGATTACACTTATCCAAGACATTGATTCTGCTAAATTATTCACACGGCCAAAGTTTTTAATTGCCAGCGGCATACGAAATAGATTTCTTCCAGAACATTTTCTGACTGTCCAGATAGATTTCTTCGAGAATTGTTTCCAGAACATTCTAGCTGTCTAGATAGATTTCTTGGGGAACATTCCGGCCGTCTAGACGTAGCTTGCACTCAGGTTCCATCAGGAAGGGGAGAGAAGAAACCGTAATGTGCCGAGAAAGACCGCTTGGATGCTCTCCCCCTTCGCGTGCGCACACTGGAGCTTTAATTGCGATTGGTAGAACGGGCTCAAATTTCCGATGATCGGTCGATGGGAAGAATTTGTTGTCTCGTGTGTGGACTGAAACAGTCGCAAACTGCTGATTTAAGACGCTCTTTCCAACGTAGGGCCATCTAACCTCACGCTGGGAATGACCATAGCTTAATACTAAATGTTCCATAGATTAACAGATACGGGGATATTCGTTGACATACCCAGTGAGTTGCAGTTTCCTCTCATTCTCTAACCACACGCTGAGAATGACCATAGCTTAACACTAACTGTTCCATAGATCGAGGATTTATAGTGGAACTACGCTGATAGATCCAGCGAGTTGCAGTTTCCTCTCATTCTCTTTAGGCGTGTCCGCACTAGCTTTGACTAGCACAGGTACGTCTAATTTGCGTCAACGAAATTGTGATGTAGACTGTCATGCAATGCTGCTGTGCCACTTTAGGTAAAAAAAAAAAAAGAGTTCAAATTCAGAATAGCGCAATTTCTATGACGTGAAGAGAATCCAGCCTGTGGTTATTTTATGTGGTGACATGGTCTCATGCATTATATCATTATGTTACCGGTATCTGACTTGCCTCAAAGTGTCATCGTTAGTCTTGACTCCGCATTGTTTTGGTCGTTTCACGGCACTGTAACAGTTGTTGGTAGGTGCACTTTCTATGTAAATGTTTGTTTCATGACTGCCGCGTTAATACCTCAACAGTTGCCTTAGATTTTGCTGTATCTGTTTTCGGAGTAAAATTCTAAGGAAAAAAAAAAACTCAAGCAGATTCAATCTTTTGTTAGAAGGGAAGAATGAGTCTTGTTCCAAGTGTAATAAATTCATAGAAGTATTTTATTCATTTATGAACCCTAGCTTTGAATGCAGATACTACCCCAAGGAAAGCACTCATGCCCAAGAAATGTTTGACAAGGGTTCGTATCTTCTGTGGAAATCCTGTAAAATCTCCCTGCCAATCATTTCATATCTTTACGTCGTCTGATGTTGCTACCTGTCAAATGCCCAGGGTTGACCGCCTACCAGAGCCTGGTGTTGTATTAGTGATAGCATCCTTCCCATGCTTTCTTTGGAAATCACTGCCAATGTCAGGATACTGATCATGGAACTTTTACATTCAGTTACCATGGAAGTAATGATGCAAAAGGGACAGAACTCCCCAAGCAGAAAAGCAAGGGAAAGAATTTTATGAAGCGGAAGTGATTTGAGACGTATAACAACTTCAGGGATAACTGGATTTATTTGCAGGGATACGGCACTGGTGTGACACATTAAATATGAGAGAAGGGTATAAACTAGAGGAAAAGTGAAAACAAGACAAAAATTAAAAAATAATGTGTATCTGTGTGAGTGTGTGTGTTTGTGGCTTGAGACAAATTTTAAAAGTAGAGGGAAGTACAGAAAGGATGGAAGAGAGAGAGAGAGAGAGAGAGAGAGAGAGAGAGAGAGAGAGAGAGAGAGAGAGAGAGAGAGAGAGAGAGAGAAAGATGAAGAAGTGGAGAGAGGGCGAGAGGTGAGCTGAGAAAGAACGGGTGAGAGAGGTGAGTTAAAGAAGGGGAGAGAGAGATAAAAGAGGAGCGGAGGGAGAGAGGTGAGAGAAAGAAAGGGAACGAGAGACAACGGAGGAGAGAGGGGTGAACGAGAGGGAGAGGGATTAAGGGAGAGAAAAGCAGCCCCACTTGTAAAAGTATCTTGTAGTCTTTCAACAAGTCAATCGGACAGCTCAGTAACCTCAACTAATTCCATTCCTCACTGTAATCACCCCCTCTCTAAATCAGCGATTTCATACTTTCTTTTAAGGGGGCGGTGTACGCGTTGGGGAAAGGGTGGGAGGGGTTGTGTAAAAGTTGCAGCAATGTGCGCACTTTGCATTTTGTTTAGTAAGCTCACGCGCGGGATTTGGTTAGCATCGTGTTATTGATTCAGTCTACGGCCGTTGTAAATGGAAGAAAACAGTAACATTCCAAAATTAATGAAGCCTTCGCGATTTCTATTGTTAGGATGAATTTTTTACAATGCCGTCCTGAAGACGAGCATCACTAAGGCTAGGAGCACATATCATGCGATTTGCTGTCCTGTTATAGTCATCTCTTCGTGCTGTGTCTTTATCGGTTCTGTAATGTTCCCGTGTCTCGTATTTGTGCGTGTCTCTATTCATTCCCTAGATTAAAAAAGAAAAAATGCAACACGACTGAGAGGCAACTGCAATGCAACACTCGCTTGTGAGCACCTAGCTCAAAGAATATCGCTTGCCGTATCATGAAACTGTACATGTGTATTCGCATACAACTGCAGGTGTCAACTTACTCTTTTAGCCAAATATTTCATGGAACTCTTTGACGGATTTTTTTCAATTATTTAAGGAGGAATACAATAGTTCAAATGAACTAAAAATGCATTTAATATATAGGGTATATGTCAAGTATAACAGTTGTTGTTTTTTTTTCCTGTAAAATTACATCTTTCACACTTGTGAGGTTTCATAATAGAACTAACGATATGAGATTAGAAGAGTGTACATTTGCTACAACGTCGAAGTAGGGAGTGGCATGTAATATGTAAAGTTTATCTTTTATTCGTGGAGATTGTAGCCATTTAGCGAACAGATTCAGGAACGAGTATGACTGTCATCTCTATTTATATCTCTCGCACTTGCCTCTTTACATTTCGTCCTTGACGCAATAATTAAACAAATGTGCTCATTTGAACTTTCATGAGGTGTGGTATCTAATGACACCATAGAATCACCCAGACAAGATACACACTTAGATCTGTGTGTATATTGCGCTAGGCAGAGTGAGTATACAAGCGTGTGGTCCTTGGTCGTGCGTGGGTGATCAGAGAGATCTCCGGCTTCGATTTGTTGGGTAATAATCGGAACGTGAGTAAACCTAGAACCGCCTTGTGAGAGATCAGTAATTGAGTATCGATTCCTGAAGCTAGGAAGTCATTTTACCGGCATTCCTAAGCCGGGCGGACAATGTAGGTGATTGGGGAGATTCATTACTGCAGCAGAATGTTGTGTGTATTCGTTGGGAATATCTCTTCTTTCCAGTGTCGAGAGTTCAGGACACATGTATGTATTTGAATGTATTGAAAATGTACCCTGCGGGTTTATTGATAGTCTAGTAAATCAGTGTTTAACAAGGTGGGATATGGTAATATTTTGGTGGGAGATGAGACTCCAGAATTGGTTTAGGGATTTTTCATAGAAATCTTAATTTGGAGGGATATTTCCTATTTTGTTGTATGCGACATTCTGACGATTTTGAGATTTTGTCATGGAAGTGGTTCTCTCGCTCCAAATTCAATTAGGCTATGTATAAGTGTCTGATGCGTGTATTTTTCGTGGGCTTTTTTCATGCAAGTTTCGATTTTTAACCGTCTTGAACAAAACCCTGATTTTACACAACTCTTCGAACTTTCAATTCTCATTTTCTCGAAAAGGCAAAAATGTACTTTCAGCAATATGGGAAATACCCAACGATTTCACAGTGTATTTTAACTTAACTGTATAGATAATCTGTTGTTTGTTCATGTTGTCGTGTTGGTGGCTCCCTTGTTTTGCTGGGGTTAAAACAATGAACTTAACAGGTGCACTTGAATGTATACATGCTGAATGTATATATATTTTTAAAATCTTTTCCTATCTGCTGTGTACTGATTGTCGTATAATGGTGGGGTGCATTTTTTTATATTTTTTTTATATTGAAGTGGGGCGTGGGACAAAAAAGATTGAGAGACACTAGTCTAAATAATGTAGGGCAGAGTTTCTCAATACTTTTGGTCCCATTGTCGCCAACTTATTCAGAAGTAAATTTACCATCACCTTGATCTGTTCAATAATTTTGAGTCTACCATAATAAAGCAATCGACAAAGGGGAAATTTTATGGTTCTATTTTAACATTGTTGCATTTGTATTTTGTTCAAATAACAATAATGATAGCATGCAGCAATGTTATTTCACTTATTTTTGAAGAATTGATGGTAAACAGGTATCGATGAAAGTGTTACCCACAGCAATGGTCAAAGTTAATAAACAGTGGATTAAAACATTATCCAGTTATGGTTATAGTGCCAAAAATCATTATGGATGGCATTTATAATGGATGGCATTTATATAGCGCATATCCATTGCCAATAGAAATGCTCTATGCGCGTTACAGAAGCTCTCGCACTCGCTCTTTCTTTCTCTCTCTCTCTCTCTCTCTCTCTCTCACTCTCTCTATCTCTCTCTACCTCTCTCTATCTCTCTCTCTCTCTCTCTCTCTCTCTGTGTCTCCGAGCAAATTGTAACCGCAGCCTGTTAGGCGCAGTTCACAACTCCCAACTTGTATTCTAAAGTATTATAATAGTATTTAAATATCTATTAATATTTATTTAATAATGAATTATACATTTTTGTTGGTGATATGGGGGGGGGGGGGAGGGGGGGGGGTGATATGGCTAAATTTAAATCTATTAATTTTAATTTCAATTTTGCCCGGGCGGCGGCCGGTTGTGCGTGTGCTGCGAAGGAACTGTAGTTGTCGATGATATTTTAATAATCTTTATTAATCTCATTTTAATATTTCTCCTTTCATCTTTCTAATAATTCGTCGTGCAGAGACAGTAGTTGTCTTCTCCCTTAGAAATGTTTATGTCGCAAAATTAATGATAAAAATAATGATAATAATGTTACAGGCAATAATAATAACAATAATAACATAACAATAATTATAATGGTAATAATAAAACCCATAAAATTAATGACATTACGGTAAAGATCCTTATTACATCAATAGAATGACATGGCAAAATTTTTTGTGATAAAAAAAAAAGAGAAATGTACTTATTGCACCTCTAAGGGCTAGACAGATGTTAATTAAACAGAAAATTAAGGCGTGAAAGCTCCATTTACTTACAGTCGGCGTGAAATTTTGAAAGCCTTTGAACTTTTTTTCAATCTTTTTCTCCCTTCCCCTCGTCTTTTCGTGTCTAATTTTTTACTGCCTGAATGTTCAAAGCGTCGCTTTCTAAACCGTTTCTGATTCAGGGGATGAAAGCAACTGCAATTCCGGCGCAGCTTCACGTATAGATGTTTGATATAAGAACTTGTGCAACGAGCAGGTAGAATTGATTTTACAGGAGAATAATAAAACTTCGTTTGATTGTTTGTTTATTCAATTATGAACCAATAGACGAAATATTATAAAACCAACAGAAAAACTGTGGAGTCGCAGAAGGGCTATAAGCAATGGCAAAATTGGCGACATACAACTTTTTCTTTTGCCCAATTTTGACATAATTATGAACCAATAGACTGCTTTTTAAAAATGAATAACAAGGGACACCAAAATTTTTCTCATCACTGAAAGACTAATGAGATTAGACAAGTCTTGGAAATTAAATAGCAGTTCTGGTCGAACGAAAATGTCAAAATTTTAATTTTGGAGATACAGTGCTTTAATCACAGTAGACATTTTTTTTTTAACTTGATGGTCGGCGTACAAACAATGGGTGACCATTGTCCAGTATTCTATTGCATTGCCCACGATCAATATCATAACATTTACAATTTCTTGACAATTATTTTGTCGAAAGAAAGATCATCGAGTCTGATTTCGTACCATGTGTAGTGAACTTGTACATCTTCATCACATCATTAGACTTGACTACTTTGCGAATTTTTACGTTGGATGCCATCGTATTCACCACACTCAAGTTTAGTTCATGTATTGTTAGAAGTAGATCGCTCCTTCGTCCACTTATCAATCAGTGAAACTATGGTATGCCACAATTACACCAAGAACAATTTGAAAGTTTTCTTAAGTCGAATTTCTCAGTTGTGCATAAAGCGGAGCTGGAAGAAATAAGAACAAAAGTCAGGCCATGAGAAAATGGCAATGACTGTAGCAAAAATGATTAAATGACAGAAATAACAGCAACAAGAACATAACAGCAATAACAGGCCAACTTTTACCTCAGAAATGAAAGTTCTTCATGAAAAATTGATACTACAGTGCCAATTTGTAACAGCTGATCTTGTACTGTAGAAATCGATAAGACCGAAAATAACTTGAAAGGATCGATTATTGTTGTTGATTGATCCAATTGAGTGAAAATCTATTTGGTGAAATGTGGGCACTTGTAAAACGTGTATATCAATTAAGGGTATCGATAATTTTGTAACTCGACTGACAGAGCAGAATGGTGTGTGGAATTGTGTGTGTTCCTGGAAACCGAAAACAGAGCTGGTGGCTGACTGAATCCAGTCTGTTTTGTCTCGGTTTTAGAGTGAACTGTGAACTCTGGGGTTAACCCTCTAGCGCCCAGTGTGCCATGTTTGAAACCGGTCACTCGAAGTCAAAATGTTTTATTTTTGATATATTTACTTTTTCAATTTTATTAACAAATAACTTTTTCAATTACATATTAATTATACTTTTACAATAATCTGACTTTCGAAAATCAGTTCAGCATAATTATTGTCTCTGAAGAGTTGGGATTTTCAATTTTACCTGGGCACTAGAGGGTTAATGGGGCCCTGGCACTTTGGCAAGTTTATCTCACTAGGTCAGGCGTGGTAAAACTGTTTTGAGTCAATTGACGGAAAAGGAGAATCCTCGCATTGAGTCAAATCAGACGCAAAACACGATTAACTCGGCATGCTGCTAGACTAAACTGAGGGGAAAAGTGATTATTATTTGATGATAACATATTTTCTTTTCCTATTCCCGCTCCTTTTCGATGGCGCCACGAGGTTGATTAGTAACTTTGCTGTTATCTGACAATCCATAATTATAGTAATTTAGAATTGTTAAAATAAATGACCATACCTTTCTGTATCAGGGTTATCTTTTGGTTATGGTAAATGGATTAGCTTTTCATAACCTTCTTGATGGCTCGTCTGAAACTGTGTAGACAGAGACTGGTAGAAGGAGGGTGAGGAGGGAAAGGTAGATGTTAAATGCACGCGTGCACAAGACTAATTAATGGTTGATATTAGTGCCCTGTGCTGTCCCCTGCCCATACGGGTCACGGGGCGGAGCAACCCACACGCCCCCCACCAGAGTGGTGCCATCGCTATCAAGTAGTTTCTCGTCACATGTTAACATATTTCTTAACACTAAGAAACAGAACAGAATAATACTTGAAATTACTGTCTTCATCAAACAAGTCAACAAACAGCATGGTATTTGGAATAAATATACTTTTGGAAACGGAAATCAAGGATGAAACGGCTATTTGAAATCAGTACATCTCTTGACCTATGAAAAGAATAAAAGCTAAATAATCAGAAAAAAAATATTCTGAAATATTGTGTTCATTGAAACCGGAAAACAGACGCGAATAACATTTAAAAATTAACACATTTCTTGAAATGCGAAATGGAACAAAATGAATTTTGAAGTAAATATGCTTTTCTGAAGCGAAAATAGTTCAAAATTGTATTCGTTTTTAATTAGTTCTTTGAAACACACACACCCACATACACACGCACACAAACAAACACACACGCGCGCACATACACTCACGGAACAACAACAACAACTCATTAACTGAAACGTGAACTTTGAACTAAATACTCTTGAAACAGAATATACAATATCATTATGCGATCATGTCGGCTTTAAAACGGCCAAAAAATTATCAGTTCTTAAACAAAATATAACAAAAACTCTTTTTTTAATAACTGAGTCTTTGATTATAGCAATAAACATTTCTTTCCAAAAGATATCGTGAAGTAACTGCGCTGTTTTATTTCCTGTGATGTTCTTCCTCATACCTCCCTCTCCAACAGTAGTCTTTGGTGGGCAACCCGAAAAGGAAAAGAGGTGGAGCGTCATTAACTCAATTGTTTCGTTTCCACAGTGGTAGGGCAAATATTTAACCGATGAGTGAAGTTGTCTTTGAAAAGAAAGGAAAGTATGCAGGACTTGCACACAGCACAGGTGGTGGGTGCACTCTGTGCTTTTGATGTGGGTCTAAATGCTCACGTCACAATTAGTTACCAATGCAAGTCACGTAAGCGATTACTTTAAAGCCCCAATCTATTTTGTGTGGAAGTTTTAAGGTGATGTCTAGGTCATTATTGACAAATGCAGAAAATCAAAGGTTTGCGGGAGAGCATGTAAGAGAAGAAGGAAAAGATCTGAACATTTTAAAATGCCTATGACACTAAGATTAAACAGATGTATTTACGAACATGTACAACTTATGGCGCCGGCGACTTGAATTCTTGTTTGTTCCAACTCCACTTTTTGCACAACCGAGGAATTCGATGTCAACGTTCGCGGTGTTGGTATTACGATAGGGAGTTAGAATAAATCAGAACTGTGAAACAGCCTGATCAGTGCCACCTCTCATTTTAAACAAGAATCAAAGCATGCGTTTGTTATACCTCTTGAATATACTAAAGGATCTCCAGATTTCTAGAAAATGGACATAGAACATATTATAGGAACTAAGGTTGCATTATGTACATCAATTCAATGTTTCTCAAAGTTCGGATCGGCGAGGCTGCCCAAAGCCCTATTTAATTATTTTCCGACTCTGAAATGTATTTTAATTAGATTTATTGATTTATTTCAAGTAGTAATATTGGTGACCCCTGTTTGTTTAGCATTATGCGAAGTGTCTCAGAAATGTTTGCACAAATAAACTGTTTAATTTTGTTTGCACTTCTATTGATCTGCATTGTCATTAGTGTCTGGCCCAGAACGGCAATCGGTTTGAACACATGCGATTACTCAAATAATTACACTGTCCTTTTTAATTTGAACTGTAAAATCTTGGACATATCTTTTTTGTATTCATGCATATTCAACGGATATTTTACTTAGACACCGAGTATTTCAATTCTGGATCCTGTTCGCTGCAATTTAACAAAGTAATGTTGACACAAAAACGTTGACGGATACATTGAGTCGTGACCTTTTGTGTCAGTGGTATAAAGTGGGGCTGTTCCTGTGTGAGAAACATCTCAGACAAGGCGACTTAGCAGTTGTTGTGGCGCGTTAGTAGTGAATCAGCATTGTTACTCTCGTCTGTCTGTGGAACTACTAACTTTTAATGAGCCACAGTGGCTCTACAAAGGTACATGAGAAACGCTGATAAATGTCTAACGCGCGCCACTGGCTGTACCGAGCGCTGTTGTAGTACGAGCTGTCGTTCAAAAGTTGCTTTCTGGATAAATGTCCTCTCTGCTATTCTCCCACTCATTCACTGAGTTTTTCATTTGCCCGTTGCAATAACTCATTCATACCTTTCAATTGGCAAGACACTTGTCCATCCTTCCTGACCATTCTTCTACCCATTCATCATTATTAGGTTCATTCATTATTTTCATCCATCCAACCGCTATTCATCCATCCATTTACCCATCCATCCACCCAGCCACCCATCCATCCATGCATCCACCCATCGATCCATTCATCCGTCCATTCATTCACCTATCCACCAATCCATCTATTCATCCACCCATCCATCTATTCATCCACCCATCCATCTACCCATCCATCCATTCGTCCATCCATCCACCCATCCCACCATCCGCCCATCCATACATTCATCCATCCATCTATCCATCATCCATCCATCCATCCATCAACCCACCCACGCACCCATCCACCCACGCACCCATCTATCCACCCATCCATCCATCCACCTATTCATCCAACCATCCATCTATCCATTTGTCTAAACCACACCGTTCAACTACCATACAACAGTACACATTAACACGCCCCACTTTACATAACGGGGGAACTGCAACATTATAAAAACTTACACCCTCGACTAAAGCTCAACAGAATCAATTAAAAAGTTGGAGTTAGTCCCCTGGGGGTAAATACTTCCACAAGTTAATTACTCAGGACTAACATTTCTCCCAATGTTTTCTGCCTTTGTTAACTGATGTCTTGACATTAATGCGTGTGCAATTGATTTCAAGCCTTACTTTTCTTTGGCTTCCATTTTTTGTTTTTTACTTTTCACGGAGCCACATAGAAAATATATTTTATACCCTCAATTTTGGCGTTGTTTAACCCCCTCCCTTTTTGTTTCCTTAGTACGCTATTCAACGCATAGCGTAACCCTCTCATTCCCACCTCCGACCTTTCCCCCTTTTTCCGCTTTGTTCGAGCACACGGTGATTAGAACGTTGAATGCCGATGACTAGGCCTTGATATTTGGAAACTTTTCAATAGCATTTTGCACGACTATTTGACTCTTTCATCAGAAATGTAGCGTGTATTTGATCTTTACACAATCCTACAATCAATTTTGTTGGGAAATTATAAATAAAACCAAACGTTTAAATTCAATTCCCGAACTAAAAAGCGTACATACTCGTGAAGCGTTTCTGTACTTTGAGGGCCATAGCCCTTATCCCTCTAAGCGTACACGTACGTACTTTATGCGTGGCTCCCACAGAACACTTTTTGTTGCTGTTGTTGTTTTGTTTTTGTTTTTAATTGTTTCAATTCGAAACGCTGCAGAAACGCAAGGAGTGGGTTAAAGAAAAAGCGTTTCATAGTTACGTCTTTTGGTCTACGACCTATGGTTTTGAGACAGTTTCTTCTCCTGCTCTTTGGGGGGGAAAAAATAGTTGAACTCTGGATACCTTAGGGCAGTAGATCATTAATAATTGACCTAACGTTTTTTCCGTGGCCTGCGGCTCAATGATCCAATAGTTAAAACGCTTGGCCAGAGCGCGAAGGGTCGCAGGTTCAGACCCCGCTTGAGGCTATGACGTCCCCCTCGAACTGATTTCTCGCGGTGATTTTACGAGACGTCACGCTCGCTCGTCTGTCGCCTGAAAGGACGCAGTTCTCGACCCTAACGTCTCACTAGTGTCATCACCCTAGTAGTGTTTTATTCTGTCGCCACTTTTTACAAAAAATGGCCAAAGTCCGTACTACGACAGAACAAAGTATATTCTCTCATTCCAACAAACAAAGGAAGAAAAACGAAACATGAAGTTATCCCGATGGACACGTTATTAGCTGTCGTAACTCGTTGTTGTTTTTTTTCACAAATTTTCAGGAGAAACAAAAATGTAGAACTTCTTTATCGGATTTAATAGTTTCGATATTTTTCCGAACAAAAACAGAACAACTTTATTTAAGGCTTAGTTTCAGAATTTAACTCCTACTTAACAACAGCCGGCGGGCTGTCAAGTACTAAAAGCGTGCCAGCTATCTCAATTTTTGAAAAACAAAAACAATGTCGAGTTATGATGGTTTATCATGTGGTCCTCGATCTCGCCTCTAGGAACAGGCTTCAACGTGCTAAAAAGTTGTTCTGACACTTTGTACTGTTTAACTTCGAAAGTTTGCATGAAATTTTCCCGAAACACACTGTACTGATGTGGCGACAGAACAGGGCAGTACTGGCGTGAGCTTGTGCTGTGGAGGGCCATAATTCATTCCCTACCGTAACTTTCGTGGGTGTGGACGGGAACTCTCGACACTATCGTCTGAATTTTAGACGTAATTCGAAGATGATTTTTCTTTCGCTCAGTGTAGACACAAGACATAATACATTAGACATTAAAGTAAAGGAAACTCAATGAACCAGGATAGGATTCGATATTTTGGGAAGTTGGCTCGGGTATTAGTGTTGGAAAATGGGCGTCCGCTCGAGCTGAATATTCGGCTTTCCATAGTGAAGCGAAACTCCAGTAGCCGAATATTCGGCTTAACGTAGCGAATGAGATAAATTGCATAAAAAGAAAGACCCACTCCCTGATGGCCAGGTTTATTCAAGTTTGTTTTTTTTCTTTTTCAGTGACATCATTCTTTGTCATTACCCATGTCCTTCATAGCATAGACATTACATCATCCCAGTACTGTTTTATTCACCTCCACTTTTGACAAAAACTGAGATAAGACCACAAGACAGCATAACAAAGTCTGTTCTGTCCTTCCTATGGAAATTATGAAGGCATATCTCCTTTGGCAATAGATTTGAAAGTGTTAAAAATGTTGTACTAACTGTGTGTAGTGTTTAACTATATAACTTTGCAGGTGATTTTCTCAAACTAAAATCTAACACGGTAAAAATTTGTCTACAAAGCATAACATGCGATTTTCTCAAACCAAGTTCTAACACTGTAGCCTATACAGTTTGTCTATAAAATTAGGCAGGCAATTTTCCCAAACTAACTAAGATCTAACATTGTGTAGAGTTTGTCTACAAACCTTTACAAGCTATTTTCTTAAACTAAGATCTAACACAGTATAAAAATTGTCTACAAAACTTTACAAGCGCTTTTGTCAAAACGCACGGATGCGGAGATTGAATAAAGCAGTGCTGGGACCACGATTATGTCTGTAACAGAGCTTGAGGTTAATCGATAATGATATTGCAGAGTCGTCATATTATATTAATATTGATCTTCATATCGAGTGTTGAAAAATGCGTTCTTAGTTTGACACAGATCAGAACTCATTCATTTTATTTATTGGTAGAAATTGAAGTGGGACACAATTTTCGTCTGAGCCTTGATCGGCCGTCTAGTTGGATGGTGACGTCACAATATTGAGCTTCAGCGAGATCTCTCACATGAGCAAACCCTTTTGTTGTGTTGTCTTGTCTCAGCCAGCCAAATATTGGTGACAGCGTGCACTGCAGTCCGACAACCGGCACAAGTGACAGAGGAGGGAGGTGTTGATGGGGATGGTGAGAGATAATGAGTAGATTGTGGACTGTGGTCAGATTGTCTACCCCCCCCCCTCCTCTCCCAGGTATAAATGGGGAAAATATCCTATACCCAAGTGACTCAAGCGGACGAGGTCGATCACATGAACCCTGTGACCTACATGTACAAGATAATAGTACACGTCACTGCATGAGCCTTACTGACTGGAGGTGATTAAATCCATCTAGTACAAAAAGTCAAAGGTTGAAAAATTAACCCTGTCGTGATCTCTGTCGTTGACTATTGCATAATGATGCCCGGTAGCGTTGCCTGTGTTCATTTTCAAAAATCCCAAGATGAGGTATAAAGTCTCAAGCTTCTTACCCAACCCAAAAAATAATTTAAAATTTACAGTTTCGTTAAATACTGGATGTAAATTAAGCAAATTTCTTGACTAGCTTGCAGATCACGCAGAAGATCCTCTCACACAGGCAGTCTTAATTCCCCATAGCCCATTTGGCTTTAGCAACCTTTTCAGACACCAATGGGACTATGAGTGGAATTTGGGATTTTTTTTTTTACAAAGAAATAATAGCAAAATCTACAATAGCCTGAAAACTCTACAAATCCGTTAAAAAATTCCAAGGTCTCAAGGTAACCCTAAAAATCCCAAGATCTTGGGAAATATCCCATGGACCGGCAACGCCGATGACCAGTTGTGGGTAGATCTTTACGCTTTTTTTTAGTGTTAATGGATTTTCTATTACCTCGTTGCACTTTTCATTTATTTTATTTATGAGTGAATATTAAGTTACAGTTTTTAAGTTCAAGCGAGTTAAGCCCTACTAGCTATTTGACATTTTAAAATGCCAAGGGCTGAAACTAAAGACCTAAACACATTTATTCTACGTCATGGCACGGAGCAAACAAATTATTTATGTATTCGTTCATGTGGAATTCTTAACAGTGAGAGAGATTCTTCGACTGGAACAAAAATTTCCAGCTGTGATTCTCAAAACTAAAAATTTTACTTGAGTTTGATGCAGATAAAGACGATGGGACAGATAATAATAATGATCAATTTGGTGCTTTGACAAGAAACCGAAAAGAATGATCCCAACACAAGCACTAGAAGGTCCGAAACTCGTATCAGTATCCAAAGTGAAACTGTGGTCCGAGAAGGAGTCTTCCGAAACGAATACCCACATAAAGCTCAGAATGGGTGGGTGGGTGGGCGGGTGGGTGGGTGCGGGTGGGTGGGTGGGTGGGTGGGGGTCCCTAGGACAAGAAGGGGGAGGAGGGTTTCGGGCTTTATCCTAAACATTGAGGGTGGGGGTGGAGGGAGATGGAGTAAGAGAAAGGGAGATAGGGATTCGTATATGGACATGGGGGGAGGTTGAGGTAAACAACTGCTAAACATCGAGAGCATGGTTATGCTTTATAAACCGCCCCGCCGAACATACAACAGAACAAAGGTTGTCTTCAGACACTAATGTTTAGCCTATAGTATAACGGGGCAACTTGCAGGGAAACCATAGACTGTCCAGTTGTTGGGCAGACGTTATAACATCCAATGTAATTATGCAACTGATCTGTTCGTAAGTTATCCAATACTTGGAAGCAAGTTAATTGTTTTTCAAATAAGCATGACAGGGCACCGTCAAAAAGCCAAATTTGGACCAAATCCAAATAATCAACAAAAATAGGGGAATTCCACATGGAAAGTTGTGCCTGAACTAAACTGGATAATTCAATTTTATTATTAAAGAGTTACAGTCAACTAGTGTGAAACGTTGTGACGTAACATAAAGCAAAATGGTTTGAACTGCTGTACTGAATAATGTTTAGCCTATAGTATAAAGGGGCAACTTGCAGGGAAACCAAATACTGTACAGTTCTTGGGCAGTCATTATAACATCCAATATAATTATGCAACTGATCTGTCCGTAAGTTATCCAATACTTGAAAGCAAGTTATTTGTTTTTCGAATAAACATGACAGGGCAAATTTTAGATGACAGGACCTATGGAGAGAGGCATATTTCACAGAAACCCGTGCCCTTTATCGATGTTGAATTGTTATTGGAACATTGCAAATGACCACCTATTATCCACCCGCTGATTTGTGGCATTCAAAGTACGGGCTGACAGTTATTAGGCTTGCAATGTGCTATGGCAGATTTAGTAGCCCGGTGAAACATTTGCGTTTTGACGATGCAGAAAACAGAGAGGCTGGAAACCAAGGATAAATTTGCTCCAGTCAGAGAAAAATTTGGCGTCTTCAGGCAGTTGATCTCGCTACTTCGTGCCGCATTTTGGAAAAAAAAAATACCTCACAAGCCAAAGGGGACAAGGTGGTCTAGAGGCAAGGTGCTCGCCTCTCATGCCAAGGGTCCCGGGTTCTAAACCCGGCCGGTGCAGGCATGTTGGAAGTTTGGGATTTTTCTCATATTTTCATGTCCCTGATCCTATTGAGGGGTAGGATCGAGTACCTAGTCTTCTCGGATAAGGACGAAAAAATTCGGAGGGCCCGTGTGCACGTTGCGCACGTTAAAGATACCTTGGCAGTTGGAAATCGTAAAGAGCAGGCCGAACAGGCCGCTGCCCGGGCAAAATTAAATAAAATTCATCCCTACCACCCACTCCCCCTCATCCCCCCACCACAAAAAAAAAAAAAAAAAACGCCGACCGGCGCTGCACTGTGGCGACGACGTGCCTGCTCCAGTTGTAACTGGGGTGCAATGGCACAAAGGCAAAATTTCCCAAATGGGATTAAAGAGTTATACAAATACAAAACAAATACAAATAATTACTGACGGAAGACGAAGAGAAAAAAACAACAGCTTGGTGTTGGACCACATTTATTCGTTGTATTATATATAGCCCTGATATATAGTTTCGTTTCATTTTCTTTTAGCGTTCTAACGTCCGGCATAACTGTATTCACTTAGCCAACACTACAATTCTGAATCTTGCAAACTAATCTAAAATGCCCAAATGAATGCAGAAATGTAACTATTCATCACAGAAAATATTTGATTTTGTAGGTACATTAAAATGTGCTTTAACCACAGGGCTTTGGGTATTGGTGATGCGTTTGAAATATGGAATGCTGGCCACTAGAGGGTTAATGGGCATCTCATGTCAAATAAACTAGTCGTTTTCAATAGTCTTGGCGCTGATTTCATAACGTTTCAACATTTCCACATTTTAATATTGTTTTCCTTACTTCTGTTGCAGAATTCAGGCGGAAGATTTCGTGCAAGTGTGACGAACTGTCCATTAAGGTTGGCCAGCAAACACAGCGTATTTCTGTACACCGGTGGTGTTGCGGACACATTTGTGAATCTGCATTCTGAATGCAGGCTTCTCGAGTAAATGACGTCGACGGTGTGCTAGTAGCTCTGCTCAAGAAGGACAAAGTTTAAACCTTGAACATCAGCAACATAATCTGGATTCGTCAATAATTAGGATGAGGCAGGACTGAGTTAGGATGACAACCATTTCCTCTTAGTGTTGAGAAAAAGGTTTTGAATCTCTTCAATATTTCTCGATTCATCATCAGCACTCCTCCGTTTTTGTAGCTTCTTTAGAATGAGTTATGAGGTGTCCTCCTTGAAGTAAGGAGTTCCCAAAGTTGTTCCTGAACTAAACTGGATAATTCAATTTTATAATTAAAAGAGTTACAGTCAACTGGTGTGGAATTTTGTGTGTGACGTAACATAAAATAAAGTGGTGTGAACTGCTCTACTTGAAATGTGACTGTTGATTTCTGCCGACTTGTTTTTTCCTCATTGTGACTATAAAAATGACTTCCTTCCGTCAGTCGTGAATCTATTAAATGCTAGTATCTTTTAAAATTGTTGGATGGAAGGGTTGCAACATCACTTGTCAAGCAAATGTTTTCTGGCGGAATTTTCAAGCGTGGGAAAAATCAAAAACCAAAACAGAAAAATGACTTAAATTTTGTGTGACGACCGATCCAGAGTGAAAAGGAAAGAGAGCAATTGCCTGTTTATCATGAGTATGAGCAGCACGTCTTTTGCAAAGAAATTTCACTATGAACTCTAACATATCGTTGTATTGTTTGTAAGTACAGTGGACATTCCTGTGGCAGCAGTTTTCTCAAGGAATCAAGTTTAACTTCCCCATGTACCGGTGTGACTATAACGCTATTTCATATTAAGAAATCTTGAATCTACGATTGAACTTTGGACGCAAATCCAATTAATCACAAAGATAGGGGAATTCCACAATCATGGAAAGTCCGCTAGAGCTTTGCCGAATTAAGCTTTGCTGAATTGAGCTTAATTTCTCATTGAAAGCGCTAGAATATAACACGATTTCATCTGGAAAAACCTTCCGCCTACGATTTGTAAGGGCAGCGCTTTGGAGCAAGTCCAAACGACAGCAAAAACAGGGGAATTCACATGGAAAACCTACACGTTTTGTTACTGACAATAATGATAAATCAGTGTAAAAACCAACTAAGGAGGATTTTAATCAAGATACTGTGATATTTCTTCAGAGGCACCAAATACAGTGGTACATTTATAGCGCATTTTCCTACACGCCAGGGACTTCAGAGTTGAAAATGTCTACAGTTGGTGGAGAACATGCCTGCTACGTCACAAGATTTGGAAGTACCAGGGGCCATAATTCAATCCGGACTCTGCAGCACATACTGACCTCTCTGAATGTCATCTTCATCCTGACATCGGCGATACTGGCGGGGGTCACATGGGCGGCTCCTGTGGACGAGGAGGAGGTAAAGAAAAAAAAAAATCATATTTTGTCTTCGGTTGTTTTATTATCTGGGATAATCTCACCTAGCTCTTGTTCTTGTTAGGCCTCGTCCATCCACTGCAGGATGTGTAGCCGCCTGCCAGTGATCTTCATTCCTCTTTGTTTTCCGTCCGACTTGTCCATTCCTGTCCACCCGTCTGTACAATATAATATCATCTCTCCGTCTTCTCTCGGGGCGTCCTCTTGTTCTCTTTCCTTTTCTAGGCCTCTATTCAGTGCAACGCCCTGTCCATCAGTTGTCTTTACTTTTATTCTTCCGATAATCTGATATGTTTTTAACTCTTTGTGTGCCGTCAATTTTTCCATGTTTGCCGATACAGTATGAAATTTGTGGGGGAGATGAATGCCGACTAACTACAGCAACATTTATGAATAAAAAGTCGACTTTCTTTCTTAGCATTCTTGTGCATCAATACATCAGTGACTAGCGCAAACGAGACCGGCGGAAGAACCGATATATCGGTGATTGGCACACAAAGAGTTAAATTCCTTCTGTTTTGCAGAAATATCTTCATCAAGCTGATTCGTTTTTACCATCATTAAAAATTTTAGAAAGAACAGTGAAGAACAGATTATTTCATGCTTGCTGTGGTATACAAAAAGTTAGATACCTAAATATAATGTAGTGATTATATTATTGAAAATAATCTCAGGGATAACTGTTTAAATAATTATTACCGTATAAAATTAAAACACGGCAATACAGTTTCACAATGCACGAAAGACAAGCTGTGCTTGAAAAAAGTTCAGGTTTACATTTGCAACAGCATTCAACGCACACCGAGTTTTGTCAAAGGAAATCAAATACATCGCGCAACACAAGATTTTTGTGCACACCGACTACATACTAAAAATGAGAGGGAACATTGGCTGTAATCGTTCATTGATATCATCTATAAAAAAAATCATCCCATCATAACTAAAAACGAGAACAAAAAAAGGGAAAAAAACAAACTAATAATAGTTATCTGCTTGTCAAAAATCCCCCCACCCCCCCCCCCAAAAAAAGAAATTCCAAACGATGCAATAAAACTCAAAGAAAAAGGGACGATACGAAAAAAAACAACCTGCTTTGTTAACTGCTTTGTCCACCAGACCGACCCCTATAATCAAATAGACAGACAATTCTGGTCAACCTAAGCAGTGGCTTAGTGATTCCTCTTTCTCTCTCTCTTTCTCACTCTCTCTATCTCTCTCTCTCTCCCTCTCTCTCTCTCTCTCTCTCTCTCTCCCTCTCCCTCTATCAACCAGTGACCTATATCATACAAAAGATAACAATAACACATTGCTCTCTACCAATCACCATCCCATTCCATAGCAATACAGGCAGGCATTGATCTGTCAGTCATGCTTTGATCACAAGATCTCTCTGCTTTTTGACATGCTACAGTTGGATTTATAGCTGAGCAAATGAAGGTCAGACAGGGATAATTATTATCATAGCAACCAGGCATTTTTTCTTGGCTAACTCTATTGTTTGCTGTTTCTGTTTGTTCTTTCATTGTTTTCTATTTTCTGTTATTATTGGGTCTTGTTGTTGTTGTTGTTTTGTTGTTGTTGTTGGTGGTGGTGATGATGATGATGATGATGGTGGCGCTGATTTTTTAAATTTTTTATTATACTTTTTTTTTTTTTTTTTGGAGGTGAGTGAGTTTGGGGGGGGGGGGGGGGGGAGGTCGCATCCGTCTTTCTTTTCGGTGATTCACATTGTGGGTAATTCAACAAATAGTTGAATGATAGAAGACTGAGCAATATCGATTTATAGGCAAAAAGACGTGACGTAAGTTAAACAGTTGGGTTTGTCTGTCTGTCTGTCTGTGCGTCCGTCCGGCAATTTCTGTGTCCTTGCCCATTTACGAAGATCGCACTGGTGAATTTTATCTGTTCCGATCATAGTACTAGACTCGGTTGGAAAGCCCTTCATCACAGAGATACACGGATGAGCGCACGGTCACACGTGCATACACGAAATAACAGACAGGCACACACACTAACACACACGTACACACACACACAGATACATATACACCCGAGAGTGTGACAGAAGGTCTTTACTTCAAACATTAGATTTGTCTACCATCATTCTGGCTAGTATGTGATTCAAATGGACTTTTTTTTCCTAAGATAATATCACCAAGCCATCTTGCCATCATAGTTTCTAAACATACTTTGAACCACCGCTTTCCTGTGTTATTTCACAGCTCGACTTTAGTTCTTGTTTGTTATCTCCATTTTCTAAAAAGAAAAACCAAAACTGGAGATCTGTTATTATGTAGAAGAGATGTAACAAATGCACATTCTGACACTGTTTAAAATGCATTGTGGCACTTATCAAGCTGTTTCAGAGTTCCGATTTATTCTGACTCCTTATCATAATACCAAAGCCGCAAACATTTCACGTGGAATTTCTCAGTTGTTGCAAGAAGTATAGTTGGAACAAACAATAACTAAGGTGGCAACAGGTTCGAGCAGTCAAGACATTGTCGTAAATCTGTTTCCTGACCACGACTATCCGTCACAGACACGTGTATAATAGTAGAAGAAGAAATAGCGCTTCGCCCTGTAATACAAGCTGTCAGCGCTTTACAATCGTTCTTCAACTCACATTCAATTCTCAAAATTAATACATAAAATAATACTAAAACGTGACAACGGCCAGAAGCAGCTGTGGTTCAGTTTCATAAGTTGAAAATATATGTTTTCAAATGTTTCTTGAACATTTACATATAGTACATACACATTTATACAAATCTTATCAGGATCTAAATGAGTGTTTTCACGTTTGCATGATCTCCCGCCAGTCGCTGTGGTCTGTCAAGCAATGCTCTCTGCCCACTAATGGGGGTCACAATGATCTGAACTACAAATGCCGATTGATCCCATCAAATGTCAAACCTCAGGCAAAATAATGCATTTGTCGATCTGTTCCAGCGACAGAAACAGAAGATATTTACATCTCTACACTTCCCTCCCCGATTCCCACTTACACAGTCCCTCTCCATGTTCCCAAGGAGACCTTTCACTGACCTCAAGCCGCAGAACTTTCCCGCAAACTCCAGTAATGAATCTCTGCAACCGGCAATTTTATTATGCTTAAGTTAGTTGTTAGTTGTAATGGATAATGTGGCTTCCTGTTTCCAAATGCCAATTGACTAGTTTCACTTGACAAAATATTATAAAAGAAAATCATGGAAAATCTCTGAGGTCTCAGCAAAGGCTTGAAGCAAAGACAAAATATGACAAAAAGAAAACATTCTATGTATTTCTAGCTTACGCGAGGCTTTGCTACATACAATTTTTTTTCTTTTTGCCATATTTTGTCTTAGTTTCACTTGACACACATAAGTTCCACTGTCATAGATTATATTTGTCATTTTTTAACGTCAGAAAAAATTCGACACCCGCGCAACCACTGACCATGCTGTAAAAACTTTGGAAGCTTATTTTGAAAACCTTTTGATCGTGACTGGATATCTTCGAGTATTATGCTTCATTTTGTTGTCGTTATTTTTTTTTCTGCAGGTAATTTAACCCCGCCCAGCGAGAAGGATATTTTGAATGAAAAAAAAAGAAAAAAAAAAAAGGAAAGGAATTAGAGAATAAATGCATTTTTCTGTGTTCCAAACTACTTTTACTCAAAACAGAGACTAGACATTGCATGACGATCTGCACCTTTGGTAAAGTTGATGAAAAAGAAAAGTTGATTTTTGTTTAAATTTGTGAAGTTTATGGAACATGCACTCACACTCGACCAAACACCAGTTGAATGCAACAAATGTGGCTGTAGTGAATCCTGTATGGTCAACCTTGGCCGAAAACCTGAAATTTAGGACTGTTTTCCTCTCCAGTCCAGCGATTTTGATTGGCCCGAGCCTGTAATTTGTATCTTAATATACTAGTTGGCCCGCCGACTCAGGGAATACACAGATGTGGTTTTTATAGTTGGATTTACAAACTGAGGCGCAAAACGAAATTTCCTGTCATACTTTTTAATTCTACAGGAAGAAAATGCCTCGTTTTCTTTTAGGGCTCATAATGTCGAAACACTTGTCTTCTGTCCAACTCAGTTGTGGCTCAAAACCAATGAAAATATTAAAAATATAGCGAAGGTCAAGATTTTTTAATATATGCCCATGTTCACCTTTACGTCTTTCTATGTGTAATATGATATTTTGTAGAATTTAAGGCTCAGCGGTTAAAAATCCTTTCCATACTTTCATGATCACATTGGAGACTTTATTTCTTGTATAATATGATATGCATGACGCGCTACCTAAAGAAAAGATACAATTTTAGCTCATCTTTCTCTTCTATAATTTCCCACAAAGGTGTCGCTTGCAGGGTGATGGGTGCACCATTATATTTAGTGGTCAGTAACTTGCTCCCCCCCCCCCACCCCACACACACCTCCCCCAGATTCAATCTTTCTGGTGTAAAAGCAGAATTGCTGCCGTTATCTCTTTTGTCATACGACCATTCGGATCTATTTGGGCACATAGGTAGATGCCACACATACCACCCACTGCGATTTTTCTCACGGTAGATGCCACACATACCACCCACTGCGATTTTTCTCACCCCCATCTTCCCTACCTCCCACCTCGACCCGTCCAGGTCACACCCGGGTTCAAGTCTTGGCTACCCCATAGCGCTGGTATACCCGGGGTTACAATGACCTGTTGGGTCATTCGAGATAGAGATCAGCGAGCATTTTTTTACCAAGAGACCGTTTACGGCTCAGAGTAATTTTCTGCATGCCGACGACAATGTTTTATTGTTCCGCTACGGTCCGTAACCGGAATGGCACGTTTGGCAGTTAACTGTTGTTTTAATGTCTTCTAGACTGCTTATGTGTTGATTATGGATTATACTTGTGCTCTAAGAAAAAAGATAAAATGATAGATTAACATTCATGTTATTAACCCATGATAGGAAATTCAACAATTTCACGGAAAGTTTAAGAGCACATGCATGATACTCTCATCTTACACGTATATTATTACATAAACTCAGTATCTCAATAACGAGCATGATACGTAAAGCAACGTGGCATAGAAGAAATTCCATTTTTTATTGTACGATAAGCAAAAAAAAAAAAAAACAAGTTAGACATTCAAGAACCTTCTGGGAAGCAGAAATTATTAAGAATGGAAATAATTGGCTAAAACATTTATGCTCACGATTCACTATACTGCTTTTAAAGTTGGTTTTTTTTTGTTGTTTGTTTGTTTTTGTTTTTTTTCTATAACTGAAACAGTTAAACATCCCTTCGGGGAAATCCAAATTTTAACAAATCTGTACAGGATCAGTTCTGTGGTCACAAACCTTACTTTGGACATGAATATTGCCATGCATATGTGTAAATTGTTATTGCATGGACCACCACTACCACCATTACTACTAGCACCATTGCCACTGCCATTACCACCTTTACAACTTCTACCACTACCGACCGCAGGTGGCTGGTCGGCGCAAGTGGTAGGGCCTCCTCCTGTCCGACCGTTCTGTTCTATTCTGTATACCAAACACAATATAAACGTGTGGACGTGCTTTGTCCAAACTCGAAAATCAACCCAGAGTTACCACCAATACCACCATGGGTAGTTGGTTGACGTTTCTTGTAGAGTCTCCTCCTGTTTTAGCGTTTTAGTTTTTCCTGACACAACATGACCGTCCGTTGTCGTGTCGACGTGCTGTCTTTTTAACTCAACCCAAAGATACTAGATACAACACAGTTTGCCCGCTGATCGCGCCATTCGCGGGCTGGGTCCATGGCGCTCTACATGAAAAGAATACTTGATATAATGATAAATTAATGATGCTGATTTGTTACAGTTGGCTACAGCGGTTTTAAAAAAAAATAGCCAGTTTTCCTACAGCGATTAAAGTTATAATCACAAAATAAGTTACTTCTATCAAGAAACTGACGAAATATCATAAAAACCACAAAAAAAACAAAGTCAAAGCAAAGTCAAAATTGGGCAAAAAAAAAAGTTGTATGTTGCGAAGCCCCGCATGAGAAATAAAACCCAAACGATACAAAGCAAACTAAAGAGAAGACAGAAAATACACAAATTTTGACTTTACTTTCTATCAAGACCTACAGCGATAGCTGAACAGTAAACAAAATTCAATTAATTTCCCTAAATTGGCTTTGCAAAATAAGCACTGTTGATGACCTGCGCATTTGCAGCTAGGTGGCGGTGCGAAACCTGTACACGCTAAACGCTCTAGATGTGTCATCTTATTGTATGTAGTACCTTTGCTCAAACTTAAATCCACTACCACCGACAACACCACTACTACCTTTACCACTACACAATTGGCAGGCGTGCTTCTCTGCTGCAATGCAAGCAAGGGCTCGCAGCTAAGTAGGCTCATTCATTTAATACTCGATCTAAATTCCGTATGTTTCATATTCTATTTCTTTTTATTGTTGGTCGACGGTTTTATCTGTTCAGTTTTTTAATGTTTTTTTCTTCTTCTTCTTCTTCTTTCATAGTTGGTACGTCTAGAAGACGATTCCCCCAACTGCACTACTATATGCGACTCAACGTCGCTCCTCTGAGGCTAAAAGCAGGGTAAAACCTTCATAGATGTTAAGACCATTAAAAAATATCTTAGTTGTGTAAAATCTTTTGTATATAATAACTCTGGTATAAATATTTCTTGGTTTCCAGATTGTGCACAGAAATACAACCCGCACTTTAGTTACAATGGTAGCTGCAACGGATAATTATGTTCTTTAATTCATTGTCGAAAGTCGTTGCAGACGGTAGTGTTTGGACTTCTGCCGGGAGGTTGTTCCACATCCTGATGACACTAGGGTAAAAAGAATAAAGATGGCTGTTAACCCGTGAGCTTGGGATGTTATATTTTATATTATTCCTTCTGGTATTAATGGTGAGGTGGTTCAGTGGGATATAGATATTTCCTTCCCTGCCTTTATAAAATATTTTTACTTTGTTTTTTGCTCTCCTCTCTTCTAATGGTGTCCACTCGAGGTCTCTCATCATTTTATTTACACTACTAGTTCTAGTATAGTCATTTGTCACAAAGCGGGCAGCTCTCCTCTGGACCCTTTCCAGTTGGTCTTTCTTTCTGTCATTGCCTCTTCTTTTCTTTTTTTTCCCTTGAAAAAGGCTGTTGCCGAAACGTCGACATTAAATTTTCTGCCTTCCCTTTTAGTTGGGTTTCATTGTATTGTTTGGGTATTATTTCTTACGCCAAGATTTGCTACATACAACTTTTTCTTTTTGCCTATTTTTGATACCAACGTTTAGACCAACTCTATAGCTGCTGAAATCACGACAAAACAAAGGCGAGCAGAAGACTTTACTATAGGTAAAATCATTACTGTTTCTAAATTCCTTCGGAAACGAGAGAAAGCAGAGCGGATACGGTTTTGCCAACGGCCGTGAAATGTGAATTAAAAACGTAATTATGATTTCAAAACTACTCCATGAAAGTTGCGATCCTTTTTAGATAACAGAATTTTTAACACTCGAGAACGTGTTCGTTACTTTGTCTGTAATGTTAAAATGTTTGACGTTCACCGGTGTTTGATAAGTTTTGTGTCACGGTCCAGGAAATCTGGGGGTTAATTATTAATTTGTTTTGTGTTTTTTTCTGTGGTGTGTCTTTGGTGAGGGAATGAAGATGAAACGAGGAGAGGAAATAAAGACAAAGAGAGCATCACTAATGTGCATGAGAGATTGTGTTTTACACGCATTCAATGTGGTGTGATTTCCCTGCGAGGTAGGCAAATCTTAAGTGTGAGGAAACTACGCACGGGTCTGGGTTGATAGAATCTATCTGAAAGAGGGGGAGAGAGGGGGGCAGAGGTTAGGATAGGAGGGGGATAGGGAGAGAAAGAGAGGGGGAGACGGCGGAAAGAGGAGGCGAGAGCAGGTTTTTTCCAGGCAATGCCGGGTACCCCAGCTAGAACAGGGAAAAGAAGAACGAATGCAAGCCCAACACAGGGAGAGAGAAAGAAGGAGGAGAAATAGACAGAGAAAGGAGGAGGAGAAAAAGAGAAAGAGGGTGGAAAATAGAAAGAAGGGGCAAGAGCAGGTTTATTCCAGGCAATGCCTTGTACCTCAGCTAGTACATAGAAAAGAAGATAGCATGTAAGCCACGAGAGAGAGAGAGAGATATGCGAAAGAGAGAGAGGGAGAGGGCACGCAGTTTAGGTTAGAAAAGAAAGGCGGGGAGGAAGGGAATAATTTCTTTTAAGTTAATCAGAAGTTAATCAGCGGGAAAACTATTGTATTGTTAATTTCCTAATCGGAGACACTGCGCCAGTGCATGATTACAGAAACACTAGAGATATGATAGAAAGATGGCAGAGACAAAGGTGGTAAAGGAATGAAAGGAAAGCCAAGAGAAGAGAACATAATGAAGGAGGCTGTAGGAAGGTGATGATTATAATAATAATAATGTATAGCATTTATATAGCGCATATCCATTTAAAATGCTCTATGCGCTTTACAGAAACAACATGTCAACCACAGAGCAGAATGGAGCTGCCGGCGAAGCGCTCAACACACTGCACTGCTTCTTTCTCTCTCCCTGTCTCGCTCACTCTCTCTCTCTCTATCTCAGAGCAAATTGTAACGCAGCCTGTTAGGCGCAGTTCACAACTCACAACAGTTCACAACTCACAGCAGTTCACAACTCACATCAGTTCACACAACACACAACTCAAATAATATTTGAATATTTATTAATAACAACATATATTTAATAATGAATAATAAATTCTGGCCGGGGGGGCGGGGGGGTGATATGGATAACTTTTAATCTATTAAAAGACTGATTGACTAAGATATTGAAAGTGGCAGAAACAATAGAGGAGAAAGGACATGGTTGGGGAGGGGGGAGGGGGGAGGGGGGAGGGCGGAGGGCGGAGAATGGTGACGAAGTAGGACAATCCAATAGCGGGGTGTTGAGTCATAGAAATATTCAGTAAATAGAGGGGGGTGTGCAAGAAGTAAGGGATGATAGTTTTGGTAGCCGGTATAGAGTATCTAAGAGCAGTTAACGAGTAAGTTAGAGTGAAAGAAATACTTTAGGGCCTAGATAACTATTAATAGGTGTGTGTATTTGGGAGGAAGGGGGGGGGGGGGAGGTATACTGAACTCTGCACTGTTTACCTACTAAAGTCATAAAAATCCAAAGTTAACGGAATCCGTGTCCTTCAATGTTTTTGCTTTTTTCCTAACACATCAACAGATGGCTATCAGTTTTTACACTCGTTTGCCATCCTCAAGCCATAACTGAAATATATTTTGTCATTAAATTTCGTCCATAAACAAGCGTTTGGTTTATCTTTTTCTTCACAAAGATTACCGAACACAAAAGAAAAAATGAACGTGTATGGTGCTCAGCGATGGGAACCACAGACTAATAAATTAACCAGACTGGAAACACGAGCTTCGGCCTGTGTCGTTTTTTACGGAAGTTAATGAGATGCGGCCGCATAACCAACGTGGCCGCCGCTCGGGAAATTCCGATTCTAGTTCTATCTGCAGTAGAAATTTCTTTTTATTTGTCAAGATTGGTGGTACATGTATTAATAATGCATTAACTCGCCTATCATTTCATTTTATTGTCTATAGCTGCCTTTTTTTTTTTATTGTTATTAATGATGACCGTGTGGACTTTTAGCGACCGCTGCATTGTAGCTATGTATGCTGAAGCGACGGTCGCAACCGTAAACCTAATGTGGCGGATGGTTCATGACCTTTCGCCGTTTTGTGACGTCACACAACGGGCTCATCCAGTCTGGTTAATTTATTAGTCTGTGATGGGGTCTTACTTTCAAAATGACAAATATTCATTTAAAACCCCCGTTTCAGAAAACATGGGGCGGAGTTTTTCACGGTACCTCAAAATAGTCGGATAGGAGAAAAGTATTGTTGAAATAGGTGTTCAAATTTTAATGTCAAATTGTCACCACCATCCTCACTTAGGGCTCTGGTGAACTATGGCACAAAAATGAGTCGCAAAACCCCGCGTTAGAAACAAACAATAATGATAATAATAATTTCAAAAGAATTAAAAATGGAAAAAATAGCTAAGCTTCCGGGACCCACGTCCTTTGTCAGATCAAAAAAAAAAAGGATAAAAAAAAAAAGATAAAATAATTAATTAAAATGTCTGAAAAGAATCACAGAATAGCCACTTATCTGCCACTGATACCGCTCCACCTCAGGCAAAGTTTATTCTTCCATTATTTTTTTTTTCAAATTTATTCTTTTTTTTTTTTTTATTGTTTGTTTCTGGTGCGGTGTTTTGCTATTTTTTGTTTCCACAGTTAAAGTTTTATTCCGTGCCTTCCTGTCACATCCAATGATTTTCTGTGTTTTGTGTGCGTGCATTTAAAAAAAAAACGATTTGTCAGTTACTTGACTGCAGCAAATTCTGAAGTCGGAAAAGTTTCTACATGCTTTACTAAGGTAACAATTGCACAAAACTTGTCCACAGACCAAATTGGCCGAGGGATTTGGAGACCAGAGTCAGGAGGAGGTAGAGGCGGTAAAATTGATCATTCAACAACTGGAGAAAGAGATAACTAGAGAACAGAACCATACCAGCGTAAGTCAACTTTTGAATGTTTTACTAGTAATCATCCATATTTCCTCCATTTTATAGTAGTTATCACTATTTTTGGCAACAGTTTTTTCATCATTTTCATTAATATCAACACATTATTTCATTAGTTTTGTTCAATTAATTTTATTTTTGTTTGGCACTTCTTCAGGGTTAAGCATTCGTTGCCTTTGTCCAAAAACGTTGTCGTGGTGAACTAAGTTTGGCTAACAAATCCAACAACTCAATAGTCATTGCATTAAAATGCAACATTGTTGATTAATTATTGTAGCAGAAATGGCACTCTTTTGACAGGAAAACAACAACAAAACTGAAAAGCTGGATTCTAAATTATGAGTAGGTCAAATGTTCCTTTACCAAACTGTATTTCTTTTTTACACAGTTATATTTCTACTAAATAATGTCTACTGTCAGGCCAGAGTTTTCTGCTATTGTATAACAGTACACAATACAGCCTGCTACTGTCACCCCCACTGTCTTGTGGGTCATCTCGGGAGAGAGGAAGACTAGGGGAAGGTAACCCTGAATACAAATACCACACTGCCTTGTGTGTTGCTATGATAGCAAAGGCTATGGGAGTAAACCCAGACAGAAAATCAGGAGTGGAGACCCGAAGGTGGTTGTCAGGGAGAACTGCATCAAACTGGCTTCCAGCATCTCCTGCAGCCGGACTAGTTCCAAATGTATTGACCTGGTCTCTCCCCTGGGTTTAACTAGAATGGCAGAGAGAGGGGTGGTGCCTCTGGGCAAAGCACCATCTCTTAAAAATAGCCCAGGCAAGGCAGCAAAACGAGGAGGCGTTTGCTCGGGCTTGGCAAGCGTCTGTCTCTCCTCTATAAGCCCACCCATTTCCGATTTGGAGAGGACACTCCAGCCATCCGTTACGGATGGGCACAACACGGGAGGTGGCAGTTACCGGTGATAAGCTCAATCCATTTGGCGTACGGATGAGCGCCTGGGGTCCCCTCTGTCGGTGGGAGCGGCTTTTCAGCTGCATTGATCAACTACCGCCCGCCGTAACCTGGGCAGCCCCCAGGCAGTTGGGTGTTGTTCCGCCACGTCAGCCTGCTTCATAAGGTGGTTGGAGCTAGACCAAAAGTCAAAAAGCTGACGTAAAGTGTGCACCTGGCAAAAACAGAAAAATACTAAAACTTGGTACCTGGAACGTCAGAACAATGCGCCCAGGCTTGCAACAGCAAGATCTCACTGATATTGACTCCATCAGGAAATCCCAAATTATTGATCGAGAAGTTCAGCTACTAAACATCGACATCGCTGCCCTTCAAGAAACTCGACTTCCCGACTCCGGGTCAGTCAAAGAAGAAAACTACACCTTCTTCTGGCAGGGCCTTAGCAGCGAACAGCCGAGAATCCACGGCGTGGGCTTCGCCGTAAAAAACTCCCTTATCAATTCGATCGCAACTCCAATTGGAGTGTCAGAACGCATCATGACACTCAGACTGAACACCCGGTCTGGTTTTACCAACATTATCTGTGTCTATGCCCCAACACTTACCTCCTCTGACGAAACCAAAGACATTTTCTACGAGGCATTGCAGAGGACTCTCCACAACATCCCTCTCACCGAAGGCCTGCTAATTCTGGGTGACTTTAACGCTCGAGTGGGAGCAGATCACTCCGCATGGCCAAAGTGCATTGGGCACTTCGGCATTGGCAACATCAACGAAAACGGGCCGCGCCTTCTGGAGCTATGCTCCGTAAACTCATTATGTGTTACAAACACGTACTTTGACCTTAAGAGATGCCAAAGAACATCATGGCGCCATCCCAGGTCTGGCCATTGGCATCAATTAGATCTTATTCTCTCAAGGAGGAAGAGTTTGGGCTGTATAAAAATAACTCGTTCCCTCCACAGTGCTGACTGTGACACCGACCATGCACTGGTAGTCAGCAAAATCAAAATTTCGACAAGAAAATATACAGATCAAAAGCCCCTTCAATCCCTAAGATCAATGTAACAGCAATCAGAGATGAATCAAATAGAAAGTCATTTGAAAAGTTATTTGCTGAAAGCATGGATAATGTCACCCAATGTGACTCGGTAGATGAAACATGGAACACTCTTAGTTCAAAAATTCATGACTGTGCCATCAAGTCTTTTGGACAGCATAAAGTTTCAAACAACGACTGGGTAGCCCAGAACAGCGAAATTCTCCTACCTCTCATTGAGCAAAAGAAATCTGCTTTCAATGAGTATAACAAAAATTGCAATCAGAGTACAAAAACTTGTTTGAAAAATGCAAAAGCTAAACTTCAGCTGGAGGTAAGACGTTGCGCCAACAAATACTGGACAGACTTGTGTAACAGCATACAAGAGGCAAATGAAAAGGGAGATATGAAAACCGCCTTTAGTCAGATGAAAGTAGCTCTTGGGCCAATCATCACCAAAAGCGCCCCACTTAAGTCTGTAAATGGTGAACCCATCACAGATAAAAATGAACAACTGAATAGGTGGGTAGAGCATTACTCTCTGTTGTATTCAACTGAGAAAAATATTCCACCAGATTTTGAGGAACACCTCCAAAAACTGCCAATAATGGCCGAACTTGACGCTGAACCTTCCTTAGTCGAGCTTTCCAATGCAATCGACCACCTGTCTGCTGGAAAAGCCACAGGAAGTGACAACATTCCTGCAGAGGTATTAAAAGACCTAAAAGGCCCACTATTACCACACCTGTATAATCTGTTACTGCAGTGTTGGAAAGAAGGCGTGATACCACATGATATGAGAGACGCCAAAATTGTCACACTTTACAAGAACAAAGGAGACAAAGGCGACTGCAACAACTATTGAGGCATATCCCTCCTCAGCATTACTGGAAAGGCTTTTGCTCGCGTCATCCTCTGCCGCCTTCAACAACTGGCGGAAAAAGTCTTACCAGAAACACAATGTGGCTTTCGAAGCAAACGATCAACTATTGACATGATATTTGCACTTCGGCAAATCCCAGAAAAATGTAAAGAACAAAACAGGCCGCTTATAACATGCTTTGTGGACCTAACAAAGGCTTTCGACACCGTAAGCCGATCTGGCCTGTATGCAGTCCTTAAATCCATAGGCTGTCCACCAACATTGCTAAAACTTATTGCATCCTTCCACAGTGACATGAGGGCATGTGTCAACTTTGAGGGCTGCACATCCAATTCATTTGCTGTAAACAGCGGTGTGAAGCAGGGATGTGTTCTTGCTCCTACCTTATTTGGTATATATTTTGCAGCCCTACTCAAGAATGCCTTTGGTCAATGTTCAGGTGGAGTACTTATTAACACCAGAGTGGACGGCTCCATTTTTAATGTTGCCAGACTAAAAGCAAAATCTCGTACAGAGCATATTATGTTACAAGAGCTCCTCTTCGCAGATGATGCTGCAATCGTGGCCCACGATGAAACCACGCTCCAGGCTCTCATCAATAGCCTTGCCAAAGCCTGTGACAAATTCATGCTAAAGATCAGTGTCTCAAAAACTGTAGTTTTGACACAAGGCTTGAGAAACCCCAACCCAATCATGCTGAATGGCTCTCCTCTGGAGCAAGTGGGAAAATTCTGCTACCTAGGCTCAACCATCAGTGGTAGCACAGACATAACAACTGAAATAAATGCCAGAATAGGAAAGGCGGCCACAGCTTTTGGCAAACTCTCAAAAAGGGTGTGGAACAATAGCAAGCTGACCATCAAAACAAAGGTACTCGTGTACCAAACTTGCGTCCTAAGCACCCTGCTGTATGGCTCAGAGACATGGACCACCTACTCCAAACATGAAAGATCCCTCAACTCCTTCCACCTGCGCTGCCTACGCAAAATTCTCAAGATCAAGTGGCAAGACAGGATCTCAAATATCGAAGTTCTGAGCCGAGCCAACATTCCATCAACTCAGGCTCTCCTAGGCAAAAAAAGACTGCGGTGGCTTGGACATCTCCACCGTATGGAAAATGATCGCATCCCCAGACAAATTCTCTACGGGGAACTTGCTACTGGCAACCGACCCAGAGGTAGGCCACATCTGCGATTCAAAGACACTTGCAAGGTCACGATGAAAGCATTCAACATCGACCCCAATGAATGGGAGAACCTTGCAAATGATCGAAGCAGATGGAGACAAAAATTGCGCAGTGGCACGCTCGCAATAGACTTCAAGGCAAAAGAAACATACCTGACAAAACGACAGAGGCGGAATGAAAACACTCGCCAAAGTGAACCCAAAAGACTGACCTGCAATCACTGCCATCGCACTCTCGGGTCAAACATTGGTAGAATAAGCCACGAGAGAAGCTGTCAGTCAAAGTGAAAGTGAATATTCTAGCTGCTAAGACCGTCTGTAAAGACGCTAAAGGCCATATAATGTCTACACCAATTATATTTCAATTAAACAAGTTGTACATCAAATGAATTAATTTACATTGGTGTACATTTCATTTAATGGAATTAAATTTGGTGCTCATTTCCTTTAGTTGAATAATAAAATAATATTAAGGTAAAGTAACTTTTGGCCCGCGCCATATTCCTGGTGAGAGCAGGTGTCCTGGATTTATCAAAATGCCCGTTACATTGTATTTGGCACTGTCTAAGGCCACTTCAAAAAGGCATCAGTCAAGCTTTGGGTATGCCAGGTATTCTTTTCCTTGAATGATGATCGATCAGTACAGGAAATCAGATAGACTCTGTGACTTATAAGTACAGCCTACCGGAAGTTGATGACACCGTCGTGAGATATGTCAGGTTGACCGTAACTTTGAACTCAGTACAACCAAAGATACTAGAGACAATAAGATGAGACACTTCCTCTACAAAATCATGCACACAGTTCGGACGCTGATCGGGGGCGACGCTAATGGCGCATTGCATCAAAAGAATGCTTCATATAGTGATAAATTAATAATGCGGATTTGCTACAATGCGACTGAGATGAAACAAATAAAAAGGCTGAGTTTTCCTACAGTGACTGTAGTTATAATTACAAAATAGGCAACTTCAATCAAGGCCTACGGCGACAGCTGAACAGTGAACAAAATCTAATAATTTCTCCACATAGGCTTTGTAAAATACGGCATTGTTCATGACTTTCGCATATTCGCAGTCAGGTGGCGTTGCGAAATCTGTTCATGCTAAATGCCCTAGCTCTTTCATCTTGTTGTATTGAGTACTTCCATGGTACGGAAAAAGTCCATTACTTTGCACTCAACAAGGCCATGTTACGAGAAAAGACCATAACTTTGAACTGAGCCATGGTACAAAGAGCACAGTAAGCTTCAATCGAGATTAGATTCGGTTTTGTTGGCGTTTTGGCATGTTTTTAAGCAATGAAATGTGCCCTGACCATCTATCTGGGTTGTATTTTCTACTGAGTAACAGTTTCAGTTGGTCATCAAAAAAAATGAAATTTAAACGAAGAAAATAAGACCTGCGCCTCCTGTGAAATTTTTTTCTCAGATCATGCAGTCTCTTGCCGTAATATTGCAGATACAGTCACCGCGTAAAATGAACTAGTAAAGAAAGAACGTGGAAAGCAATGTAAAAAGGGATAAAATATTCAGAGGGAAAAAAGACTGTGGAACAGTATAGCGATTAGGCTGAGGCCCGCGGGAAACAAAGACATCGTCGACTTAAGGCCCCAAGATGTGTGAAAGCATGCATTGTTAAGTGCTAAGGACTGTGCCCGAAATCAGATCCTAATCGAATAAATTTTGTTATGCTTGGTTTCTCGGCTCGACATATTGTCCGATAGCCATCACCAGCCGCAGTGTTTCAATAACTGAAAACAATGAAAATTGTCATGTTAAGACACGGCCAGCTCTAGTTGTCAGTCAAGCGAATCGTTGTGTCCTTGAAAAACCTTTTCATGGGGAATGAATCAATAGAATTTGACCCGAAAACATTCGCACAGAATTTGCTGGACTGACAACTTTACACACTCTGAAATCGTGACCTCAGTTCTTGTTTGTTCCAACCCCACCTTTTGCATAGCTGAGAAATTCCACATTAAACGTTTACGGCTTTAGACTTGAGACAAGGAGTTAGAATAAATCGGAACTGTGAAATAGCTTGATGGTTGTCACAACGCATTTCAAACAAGGGTCAAAGTGTGCCTTATTTTGTTGTACCTCCTCTACATGCTTAAAGATCTCCAGTTGTTTTTTTTTCAGAAAATGGAGACAGAACAAACAAGAACTAAAATCATGATCTAGAATCTGCTCTGTGTTGGATTGATAACTTTACAGACTCGGAAATATTGTTATTCTTCAAGGATTTTTTTTTCTTTTAGAGTAGACCAGGTTAAGTTGTACGTTGTAAAAAAAAACTACAGAAAAACAGCTTACTTTGTCCGATACCTCTTCTCTTTCTCTTCATTATAAAAAAGCACTTTCTTTCATTCAGTCAGTTGTTGGTTAGGCAGGGCAAGAACAGAACAAATATAAATAGCCAAGTGAGAGCGGACTTTTGCACTTTAGAACTTTTTGACTGATATGGCTCCTGGGTAAGCATCCAAGGCTTTTTCAGTGAAGCGGGAAAGTGGGAAAAAGCTCACCTTTAGGTTCCGTATTTATAAGACAAATCTTCATGATATTCAGGCTCGAGAAACGAAACCTTTACTTTATCCGGGGCATTAGTTTAAAAATGTTTCTTTATTTCGGCGTCTGTGTTGCTGCCGTGATGAAATATGGAACACTGGGCACCAGAGTTTGGCACACTGTCTGACTGGGTGTAGAGTGTAGAAATGGCGTGAAACGTCATTGAATATGACCAGGTAATTTGATTGTTCTCACAAGTCAGTAATGCTGAGGGGCCGGGAATCTGGAATAGAGGTGATGGTGATAGGATTTTATCTCATTACCAGAGAGAGAAAGGTAGTGAGAGAGGATGAATTAATAATGAACGAAACTGACACTTTTCCTTCTTTTTTGGCTTCGTTTAATAATATCTTCCTTTCTTTCCTTCTGTTTTGGCTTCGTTTAATAATATCTTCCTTTCTTTCCTTCTTTTTTGGCTTCGTTTAATAATATCTTCCTTTCTTTCCTTCTTTTTTGGCTTCGTTTAATAATATCTTCCTTTCTTTCCTTCTTTTTTGGCTTCGTTTAATAATATCTTCCTTTCTTTCCTTCTGTTTTGGCTTCGTTTAATAATATCTTCCTTTCTTTCCTTCTGTTTTGGCTTCGTTTAATAATATCTTCCTTTCTTTCCTTCTTTTTTGGCTTCGTTTAATAATATCTTCCTTTCTTTCCTTCTGTTTTGGCTTCGTTTAATAATATCTTCCTTTCTTTCCTTCTTTTTTGGCTTCGTTTAATAATATCTTCCTTTCTTTCCTTCTTTTTTGGCTTCGTTTAATAATATCTTCCTTTCTTTCCTTCTTTTTTGGCTTCGTTTAATAATATCTTCCTTTCTTTCCTTCTTTTTTGGCTTCGTTTAATAATATCTTCCTTTCTTTCCTTCTGTTTTGGCTTCGTTTAATAATATCTTCCTTTCTTTCCTTCTGTTTTGGCTTCGTTTAATAATATCTTCCTTTCTTTCCTTCTGTTTTGGCTTCGTTTAATAATATCTTCCTTTCTTTCCTTCTGTTTTGGCTTCGTTTAATAATATCTTCCTTTCTTTCCTTCTGTTTTGGCTTCGTTTAATAATTTCTTCCTTTCTTTCCTTCTTTTTTAACTTTGTTTTTCCGCATTTAAATATTTCATTCTTTTTCTTCTATGTTCATTTAGTTTGTCAATTTTCTTTCTTTTTTTTTCTTTCTTTTTTCATTCATTCATTCTTTCTTTTTCGTTTTCTTTTCTTGCTTTTTTTTCTTTTTAGATATAATCATGAAACTTCCTACACTGTAAATTATAAAATATAAATTATTAAGGAATATTCAGCACTAATGACCTCTGTAAAGAATGCAATCTGTATCCCGATATAGCGCACTCGGAACGAAGAAAAGGCAGAAATTGACGAGAATTTGTTGGCACGGCTACGAGGTTCAGTTTTAAACAGCTATAGACATCTCTATGGTAGCCGACAAACATGAAGTTTCAAACAGCTATGGACATCTCTATGGTAGCCGACAAACATGAAGTTTCAAACAGCTATAGACATCTCTATGGCAGCCGACAAACATGTAGTTTTAAACAGCTATGGACATCTCTATGGTAGCCGACAAACATGTAGTTTTAAACAGCTATGGACATCTCTATGGTAGCCGACAAACATGTAGTTTTAAACAGCTATGGACATCTCTATGGCAGCATATAATGTTAAGTTTTAAACAGATATAAACATATGTACGGCAGCCGATAAGTAAAGAGTATCAAAAGAAAAAAAAGCAACTTTGATCAATATAATCATTTACTACATTATGGCAAATCGTGTATTAACTATTGTAAGTTCCATCCTTGTTGTCTGTGTAACTATTGTTTGTACATTATTTCTATGCATTGCTTTATTCACTGTTATGAATATAGTATTCGAATATTTATATAGGATGTCCACACAATACTTATTGGTTGGCGAAATGATCACGAAGTCGTTTGCCGAAGCTGGCTATAAACCGGTCACAAAGAAAACTGTTATATTTTTTGTTAGGACTCACGTCTCAAATGGCCACCAGTCTAATATCTGGGGCCGTTTCTTAGCAGAGATTTTTCTGAACCTAGCAGAATAATCGCGACCTTCGTTCTTTTTTGTTCTAACTCCACCTATTGCACAATTGAGAAATTCAACTTCAGACATTTGCGGATATACTATTAGTTAGAATAAATCGCAACTTTGAAACAGCTTGATAAATGCCATAACGCATTTTAAACTATTATCAAAGTGTGTATTTGTTATACCTCTTCTACATGCCAAAAGACCTCCAGTTTTTTCAGAAAATGGACAAAAAACAAACCAGAACTAAGATCGTATATTGCCGATGCTCTGCATTTCATCTTGGATTTTCAATTCAATCTCCATGTACATACATTTTAATGCAAAATGATCGATATCTTTAACTGTATTTGTATTCTTTGTATCTCTATGTGTTTCCTTTCGTTAATGCTGTTAAATATACTCGTTTTTTTGTTTCTCAGGAAAACATTACCACCGACGCAGTATTGTTTGAAGGCGACATTATGTTGACACCAGGAGAAGCAGAGGACATCTTAACCTCCACCAGGTCTAGAAAGAAGCGAAAAATCAGCGCAAATCTGGACAAAAGATGGCCACTGCCCATTCCATTTCGCTTTAGCACTAACCCTAAGTATTATCTCAGTAAGTACAAAGGATCATTGCTCTTTTCACTGGGGGAACAGAAGACATGAAAATGAATTCCCTCTACTAATAGCATAATTCTTTCAGGCGATCGGTATTTTCCACTGAAATCACCGAAACAGATGTATTTGTCACCATGCTGTGCTCCACCCCCATTACGAACAACAATAATACTAAAAATTTGCATACGTATTGTCAGGTCACATGAAACCAGCCTGTTGTCAAACTTTCTATTTCAAAATAAAATGTGGGTATTTTTTATATATATTTTTTTATTGGTATTCTTGTTTTTGAGCAACTGTTACGATATTTAAAAGAAAGAAAGTAGCATACTAAATGTCTCAGTTTCTGAAATAAGTCGAGTTACGATAGTTTACCAAACGGTTCTCGAAACAGCATCGAGGACAAAACATCATGGACGAAAACTCCAACTACTGTCTTCTTGAACCTACACCGTTATCTCTTACACTGACTTTTTGTTTCAGACAAGACAGAGCGATCCTTTATATTGGCCGCCATCAAAGAACTCAGCTCTCTCACGTGTATAACGTTCAAACAGGTGGACTCAAGTTACCCTAATAAACCAATTCTGGATTTCAGGAAAGACGTCGGGTAGGTGGAATTGTCTTCTAGTCTTTAAGTTAGTGTTCATGATAATTGTAATGTCTTTCTATCTATCTGTCTGGCATATTGCTGCTATATTATGCCAAAATCATGTGTTACAGAAATGAAGATTCGTGTCTGTCTATCTATCTATCTATCTATCTATCTATCTATCTATCTATCTATCTATCTATCTATCTATCTATCTATCTATCTATCTATCTATCTATCTATCTATCTATCTATCTATCTATCTATCTATCTATCTATCGATCGATCGATCTATCTATCTATCTACCTATCCACCTGTCCATCTATCTATCTATCTATCTATCTATCTATCTATCTATCTATCTATCTATCTATCTATCGATCGATCGATCGATCGATCGATTGATCTACCTAGCTAGCTATATATATATGTGTATTTCTATATGCCTAAGAAATCGCCTGCTGCCCTCTCAGAACTATCTTCACCATTCTACAATAACGGCGTTTGACCATCAGTATTGTCTGGAAAGAATTAACTCAAAATTTTGAAAGGAGGACTGGAAAATTCAACCTTTTCCGCCATGCGCTTTCTGCAAGTTACAATCGACCAACTTTCAGGATGATAAAATAGAATTATGAATGCAAACTACATCGGAACTCTCCCAAAACAGAATAATGTAACGTGTATTTGTTATGTTGGTGTATAACCTAATTCTTAACAGCTATAGTCATGTGTAAAGATAAAGGGTGCCAGATTCAATATTGGCACATGTACGAGGTGGATTCTAGCCACAATGGAAAAGTTTAACAGTAGAAATTCAAAAAAATAAAAAGTTACCATTTTTCTTTTGCCGATAACGGGATCGACGAAGTTTGCACCAGTTATAAAGATTTCGATACGATAACATTCACAGGGAACTAAAACAATCAATACTAAAACCTAAAGCATTTGCTTTTCTGTCATGGGAGTTGGAACTGGGTTAAGTGGGTGAGACCTTAGCGTTCCTACACGCATGTGAAATGCACCAGATCAGCATGCAGTGGAAACTGCCAGGCTCATTTTGTAGTTTCACTGCTCTTTGTCACGGTGAGGCTGGAGCCAAAATTAAAGATCAGAGGACAGTTAGCGTTATAGACAAAGAGATAAATACCCATGTTGATTCTAGGGGAATTATTGGGGGGGTGGGGGTGGGGGGGGTGAACGGTGTGATCTGTTACTAAACAGATAGGCATAAAACAGCCGTGATCAGCCATGCGTTGCTGATGGTGTATGTTTATGTAACTGGGTAGAGATGAAAGGACAGACAGGGTAAATAGACAGCCAGGCAGGGAGACAGATAAACGGATGGACGAATGGATGGGTTAGTCGGTTGCTGGATGGATAGATGGATGGATGGATGGATGAGTGGATGGATGGATGGATGGAGGAATGGATAGATTAATGGGTGGGTGGATGTATGGATGGAAGGATTAAGGGGTGGGTGGGTGAGTGGATGGGTGGATGGGCGGGAGGGTGGGGTGGGTGGGTGGGTTGGTCGGTTGTTGAAGGGGTTGATGGATGGATCGATGGGTGGAGGGGGGGGGGGGCGGGACGGGTGAGTGGATGGATGGATGGATAGATGGACGTAAGGACGAACAGACAGATGGAGGTAAGAACGGATGTGCGGACGGTGTGACTGATGGATGGATAGATGGATGGATGGATGAACAGACGAACTTTCCGGGCGGGCGGACGGACGTATGAATGGATGTATGTCAAACTCTAATTGACAGAAGTATCCAGTATATTGACAAACTACGTCACAGATGATAAACCATAACGCATTCTAACCTTGCGTTTGACAGGTGCTGGTCCTATGTAGGCAGGGAAAAAGCATTCCAGTACCAGGAGGTATCTACAGCCAGTGGGTGTTTTGAGGTACTTGTTAGATAATTAATTCTTGTAATAGCATGAATAACTGAAGGATTTAGTTCTACACTGTGCCTAGATCCATCTGGACTCCAAAACACACAGTATGGTTATCCATTAAGATTAGCAAGTGTACTGTGGTTGGCACAAAGCACATTAACCCAGAACTGTTGTTATTGGAGCAAAGATACGTTGAAAGAGCTGAAGTCTTCAGAGCCATATTGTACTCGAAAAACAGTCCTTACTCAGTATCTCAGCTGTCAACGTTTTGTGTCTCATTTCTTAAACTGTAACTGAAACTTTGCATTTCGATAAAACTTCATAGACGTGGAACACTGGAATAAAATTTATATGTTTAGTTGTAATGTTTCAGAAACTCGAACAAGGAATGATTTATTGATCTTGGAAGATTTGATATCTGTGCATACAAATGTTTATTTATAAATCTCAACAGACAACAAAGTAGTGTACTTTGTCACTCAGTGAAGGAATTTTGTGAAAAAAATCTATCTATCTATCTATCTGTCTATCTATTTATCTATCTATCTATCTATATATCTATCTATCTTTCTATCTATCTATCTATCTATCTATCTATCTATCTATCTATCTATCTATCTATCTATCTATCTATCTATCTATCTATCTATCTATCTATCTATCTATCTATCTATCTATCTATCTATCTATCTATCTGTCTATCTATCCATCTATCTGTCTGTCCTACTGTCTGTCTGTCTGTCTATCTGTCTATCTATCTATCTATCTATCTATCTATCTATCTATCTATCTATCTATCTATCTATCTATCTATCTATCTATCTATCTATCTATCTATCTTCTATCTATCTATCTATCTATCTATCTATCTATCTATCTATCTATCTATCCATCTATCTATCTATCAGTCTGTCTGTCTGTCAGTAAGTCTGTCTGTTGTCAGTCTGTCTGTCTGTCTGTCTATCTGTATATCAATGGCCTTATCATTGACGCTCATCCTAATCATTCAGTGAAGGAATTTATGGGGAAAAACTCGTTTGTTAATTATATCATTTTTGTATTTCTTCATTTATGTATTTATTTTATTTTTTGGTTGATTGATTGATTGATTGCTTTAATTACCTATTTGTTTATTTTATCAACTTTTCCTTTTTTAATTCTAACGAAATGTCTCTACAGAAAGGTATACTGTTACATGAGCTAGGACACGCGATAGGATTTTGGCACGAGCAGTCCAGACCAGATCGTGATGCTTACGTCACCTACCTGGAGGAGAACGTCAAGAGAGGAGAGGAGTTTAACTTTAAAAGGGTAAAAGAGATTCCTTCTTTTTTTTTTAATATAAATTTCAAATCTGGAGAGAAATGTCAGTCAGAGAAGTAACTCCATCATGGGAGAGGATGTACTCTGAACATTGTGTGTGTATATAGAATGAGACACAAACTCCAGTATTCTATTTTTTATATTATTGTTGGAAAGAAAGTAACTATAACCTAATTTTTAAAAATGTATTACTAAATTGGAAAGCATCCGGCCATAATCTCCTCGGACCCCCTCCCCTTGCACACTTCCCGTGCTCTAGAGACAAAGCCCCCCCCCCCCACCCCACCCCCTGAGGCTAAGTGGTATACAATCATCATTCAGACTGAGTCACAGAGCTATACAATAGACAAGAGAGGGCACTCCGACGCGCTGCCTGTTCCAATCCACTAAAAGATGGCGGCAATTCGCGTGGCCACCTAGCACTGCGTCACTGCTGACAAAAGAAAGGCAAGCGACTATTAATTATAGCCCACACTAATAGTGCACAACATGTGCGTACCATTAAAATTTTTCGGACTTTTTTGTCGAAACCTTGTCCCTTGTTTTTCACCTCGAGGCACCATAAGGTGCACAATGTCTTGGCTCCTGCTTTAGTCTCTCTATAGAGCTCAGTGGTTTGAGTTGTTTGATTCAGCTTCACACTCAGCTTGAAATAATTCATTTCTCAAAGTAATTAAACTTGGCTATGCATTACTTATTGTAGTTTGTTAAAAAAAACAACCAAAAAACAAAACATATAACTGCAACGATGCAGTTCATATCTGTAAAGTTACCCTGGGCTGCAAACTATCCATGGTTTTAAATCTTTCCCTTCCACATTAATTCACGGTCCATTTTACGCTTTTATTCATATGCATTATCAGGAAACGTGGGGCGACATAGACAACATGGGCGTGCCTTATGATGTGGGTTCCATCATGCATTATGGCTCCTCGGTAAGTCTGTCTGTTGGGTTTTTTTTGCCGGTTATACCCCTGACCATTAAATTGTACTTGCACATACAAAAGTTATTGTGCAAAATATGACTATTGTAAAGTATAAATGAATGTGTGATACTTGCGTTTCCACGGTGTGTTTGGGTAGGTAATGATACTTGTTCAAAATGCTGAATTTGCTTCAGTGTGCATGTGCATGAATGCTGTAGTAGTGTAACAGTGTTCTGGGTGTAAAACAATGGTGTGCAGAAAGGGGGGAGCGGGGGGGGGGGGGGCTTGGGCATACAATCAAAGAGTGTCCGGGCCCTGTACTTTAGTCTTGGGGCATACAATAAGGGAGTTGGCCCCAGGCATGATGGGGTATCACCAAACCTCTGCACGCCACTGGTGCAAAATGTGTAGGAGTAGTTGTTGTTGTTTTTTGTTATATTTCCTAATAGAAGAGGAGTTTTGATATCTACAACAACTGCTCCCTATAGAATGTGTGCGTCATCTTTAGCAGATACCAGGAATGAGATTTTGGAGCATTATTGCGCGCATCAACTAATCTTGATGTCTTTTATTCATATGTATGGCTTATGCTTCGTGACGAGTTGATGAATGAATGAGTTAACAGGAAAAAAAAGTGTTCCTTACAGACACATTTTGAGAAAAAGCTAGTCGAGAAGATGGCATTAACCAACAAAGGAAATGGAAACAAATTTGAATTGGAGAAATTGAAAGAACAAGATAGATTTGCATGATGCATTCGGGCAGACTTTAGACAACCATCGGGCAGACGGATAAGAAAATTTGTATGAATATCAATCTCTCTTTTCATTCTGAGAATTTTTTTTGGGGGGGTTTCCAGTATTTCTCCAAAAATGGCCAGATCACATTGATGACAAGAGATCCGTTGCTGCAGAGAGATCTGGGTCAGAGACAAGCCTTGTCGTTTTTTGACGTCAAGTTGGCCAATCTGGCGTATTGCAAAGGTTGGTTTCCAGATTATTCTATAGCAATGTTATTACTGTGTCTAATCCTTCTTGAGAAAAACGCTCAAAATTCAAATTATGCTTTTCTCAGTGGCATCTAAGATGTGATTCTGTAGTAATGGATTCATATAAATTATAGGTGGAGTAAACTTTTTCTGGATATCTTTGCTTTTTGTTGTTGTTTTTCCGTTTGGGTAAATTTTTCCCCATTAAGCACCATGCTGTTCAGTCAGCATGTTATATATTTCTGAATAAGGACAACTTTGACCCTGCAATACCAGATGATGACAGGATCTCCTGGTCAAAATTGAAATGGAAAATACATCACATTTAATGTTATTCTTCACCTTTCCCATTGTTGCACCTATCCTTTCTTTCTGTCATGCTTTTTTTTTTTAATCATCGTAAATAAGATACAAAAATAGATACAGAATAATCAATACGATTTCACGTAGCTGAAGGCAAAATAGTTCATATATTTAGTCCGTTCTCTCCCGCAGAAAAAAAAAATCAACTTCAAATCCCGTTCCATAACATGCAATAGAACCGCGGAGATAAAAAAAAGTTTTAAGTTATACACTTAAACACAAACATTATAATTTTATATTATACTTTTGATAGCAAGAAATGTTCAAAATGTGAAAGGGTGCATCATTGCCAGGAAGGAGAGGTGGGATCTGAAAAGAAAACGCCAAAAATATGCAGGGAATTACAGCAGCGATATTAATAGTAAGAGAGGTAAGGGTGAGATAGCTTTTATAAAGAGGATTTTCTGCGAGCTCATCCATTCCATTCACAGGTTTTGTAGTTCTGACTGAAATGAATTACATATTTATTTGTTTATCAGATGCTTGCCCATCCGCCACCTTCTCCTGCCTACATCACGGTTATCCTGACCCTAAAGATTGTAGTAGATGTCGCTGTCCCGAAGGTCTGAGTGGGTCCAGGTGTCAGTACGCTGCTCAACCTGTGGGTAAGTCTTTGGTGTTTTTACTATGTCAGTGTCCTGCTCAGCCTGTGGGTAGGTCTTTGGTAATTGTTCTGTGTCAGTAGGAAGTTCGGCCTGTGGGTAAGTCATTGGTGTTTGTTCTATGTCAGTAGGAATCAATATGGAAACCCAGCCTGTTGGTAAGTCTTTGGTGTTTGTTCTATGTCAGTTGGAACCTCAACCGGTGGATAAAACGTAGGTGTTTGTTTTACGTCAGTTGGAAGCTCAACCGGCGGGTAAGTCATTGGTGTTTCTTCTATATCAGTATGCTGCTGAACCTGGGGGTAAATCATTGGTGTTTGTTCTATGTCAGTAGGAAGCTCAGCCTGTGGGTAAATCTTTAGTATTTGCTCTGTCATCTCATTGGTTTGCGGGGGTGGGAGTGAGTGGGCAAATTTAGGCATGACATGCTGGCAAGTTTACACCTGTAGGCTTTGGCGGATCTACCATGAAACTAATGAAGCTCAACAGGGTACGTAATCCCCGGGGTGGGGTGGGGGGGGAGGGGGAGGATGAGCTGAAGAAACTTTCTTTAAATGAATTAATTTTGGATGTTGCCTTATTGTTTGCTGGTGGCGAAGGGGCCTCACAGCAGTTCAAGGTCTCAAAAATGTAGGGTCTGCCACTGCCTGTAGGTCCCAAGAGCTGAATGAAAGAAACAGCTAAATGCCACAAACCAAGCTTCAACATTAGTTTCAGTCCCATGTGGTTCTTTTATAACACTTTACGTGCAAGGAAATTTGTGACCATGAACAAGAGCGTGGTCAGGCTATGTGAGAAAACAGAGCATTGGCATTTTCCCCATTGATTCAACGAGTAGACTGAGAGAAAAAGACACGAAATAAGTAGTATATTTTGTCTCGGATGCGTTAGACGCACTCAGTTGAAAAGTTGGAATGACAGTACACAATCCTAAGCTATCTCAATTTCCAACAAAAACGATTTTAGACCGCTTTGCTAATCACGAACATAACATGCCTGAAAGTTTTTGGCTCCACATTGTAATGCGTTTATTAAATATTAAAAAACAGATTGATATTTTTCTGTGCCCGAGTCCCTTTTCATATTCGCGCCATTCTGGCGAGTGTTCTACATTCCATTTCATGGCAGTAAAAACAAAAACAAAAAGGATAGAAACTCCGGGGAAATTGAGACCCCAGGAGCTTTTTCAGACTATGAGAACTCTGTCAAACAAATGATTTCTCCGTTGATTTCCTTACAGTCTATAGTGAAATATTCTTTCATCTGCAAGCGTAACATTCGTGATTTAGCGCGTGGAAATATTGGGACTTGTACCACGGTTTCGGTACATGCCGCGCGCCGCGACCTTAGTGCTTGCTTGTTACACTTCCATTTTCTGAAAACCTGGAGGTCTTATTGTATGTAGGATATAACAAACGCACACTCTGATTTCTGTTTAAATGCGTTGTGGCACTTGCCAAGCTCTTTCGCGGTTCCGATTTATTCTAACTCCTTGCCATAATACTAAATTAAACGTAGAATTTCTCTGTTGTGCAAAAGGTGGAGTTGGAGAAAACAAGAACCAAGATCACAATGTTCCTAACGCCCAATAAATTATGATTATTATAATGCACACTTGTACAGTGCACACATCCCATTTAAAATGGTCTCTGGGCGCTTTACTATTCAAGAATAACTAATCAAGGTAAAAAAGACAACTCACTGAAAATACAATCGTATAAAACAGATTTAAAGTATAATTTCAGTTGGAAAGATACGATTTTTAGAATCGATTTAAAAGAGATCTGGACACACGGCCTACCCATGCATAAGATGACATTGGTTTACCCCCAAAGTAAGAAAAGTCCTACATAGGACCTGTAAAATGTGCTTAGGACTTTCAGTTCTGGTCATTCATTCAAGATTTTTAAAGTTTGGTTGTTTATATTTTGTTCTGGAAACTAAACTGAAGGTGGCACAAGAGTCACATCAAAAACATTTAATATAACAATCAAATAGCCATTTAAATGACATTTAAAGTTTCAGAATATCAAGACTTTGACATGAATAACGAATGATTCAACAGTCATATGCCTGCACATTCTTACAAGGGTCGCGGGGAGGATTGAAGTTCAGCATTTGAAATGCGTACAAAGGGGGATGGAGGTAAATAGAATCGCCAAAATTGAGCGTACGCCCTTTTATGGGTGGACATTAAGGTTTGCCATCATGCTGTTTGTTTACCTTGCCAGGTGCCAGCTGTGGCGGGCCGCTGTTTGTGGATAGTGGAGCCAAGTACACCATCAAGTCTCCCGGGTATCCATGGGCGTACATGGGCAACACTGAGTGTAACTGGCTCTTCCAGGTCAGTACTGGGATGTGCAGTAGCAAATCTTGTGCCTATTATCAAAACACAATCAATTCTAATTCATCCACATAATCTTAATCAAGTATACAAGTTGGTTCGCTGAATCGGAGAGTACACACGTGTGATCTCTTGAGTTGATTTTCAACCAGCAGTGTGTATAAATGAGAGGTGAAAAAGATGTGAAAAATGAAGAGGTCGTTCGCACTTTCTGATGCTATTCAAACAAAAATTCATCTCCTCTTTCTCGGCGCAAAACATAAAATAAAACAAAAATCTCAATTTTTTTTCCATTTTGTCCAGATAATTTATTGTTAAAAACGGAGACAGTGCACAAAATTGCATAATTTTTGGCGGCGTAGTCATGGCCTTTTAGTTGCTTACATGTTCACCCTCTGATTCCATTATACATGTAGTATGATTTGACCTTTGGGACTCGCAGACATTAAGTACTCAGATTAATTTTGTTAAAAGTTCTACGATTTTTTTTCATGTGTCTGATATTTTTGTTTGTTTACTTTTGTATCCTGTTCCTTTTTTTTTTTTCCTGAGGAAGGTGAATATATAGAAGGCTTGAATTTGCCCACGAATCTTTCATTTGTTTAATTTGTGTATTTGTTTTAATTTCGAATATGTTCCATTTTTCCCTCTGAAGAAAGTTAAGATACCGAAAGCTTAATTTGTCATTCTTTTATCTTTTCGTCTGATTATTGCGCGTTTGCCGGTAGGTGGCGGTGAGGAATCCGTGCACGCTAATAGCACTATCTGTCTCATCTTATCAGTCCTGGTATCTTTACAAATGGAGTTAGAGTTTGAACATAATAATCAACCACCTAAAACTTGGCGGCTGCATGGCCAAAAATTGTGAAACTTGATGTATTGCTTCTAGTTTTGACGACGAGTTACGTGGCTATCCCAGTTTTGGACAAAATTCAGTCTTTAATATTATCTATTCACCATTTTTTGAATTGCAAAATCAGAGACGCAGTTTCGTCCAGTAGGATCTAAAACTTTGACTAGAAATTGAGATCTACGCCTCTCTTTACACACTGCCAGCCGAAAGTCAATTTTTATCACACCTGTGTAATCTGCAAGGAATTATGTTATAACAAAACGATTTATTAGTTTTGTTATGCCATGGTTTTCTTGCCATTATAAATGGGACCTAGAGCTAGCTGGGCTTGATACAAGGAAAACTTGCAAGATATATCTTGCCCGATTAGTTTAGTAATATTAATTATGATAGCAGTCTCCGCTGCACTTCTCGTCTTTGACAACGCCGCCTACAAAATTAGCAAAACAATAGGTTAGGCATTGTTCCTACTTTTACAAATCTGTTACAGGCACGTCCTGGTATGAGACTATATTTAGATGTAAAGAGTGAACATTTTATGAGACACCCCAAATGTCAGAGGTCAAATGTGTCCGTTTGTTCCGACTACCTGGAGGTAAAGTATAACCTGAGTTTTGGCTACACGGGTGCTAGGTGAGTTTATCTATTTATCTATCTATCTATCTATCTATCTATCTATCTATCTGTCTGTCTGTCTGTCTGTCTGTCTGTCTGTCTGTCTGTCTGTCTGTCTGTCTGTCTGTCTGTCTGTCTGTCTGTCTGTCTGTCTTTCTTTCTGTCTGGGCTAATTATATTGCTTATAAGGCTGGTATGAGTGATTTTTCTGCCACATAATATCTATTCTTATCTTTGCTCAACACTTCTCAACCTTCCATTGTAACTGAGAATTCAAGACACTTTTTTTTTTTTTAAAGTCTGTTCTTTGTCTAATTGTTATACTAATTAGTCTGACACTAAATGTTTACTGAATGATACATTGCTAATATTTTTAATATTCCTTTATATCTTAGAGAGCTCATTCAACTTCAAAATTTAGGTACTGTGGGGCTGAATAATCAAAACAATACCTATGGTATATTTCAAACGTTTCTGACTTTACTCCAGGTTTTGCTGTGGTCAAGCACCCAAAGACGTGATAGTGAGCAGTGGCAATACAATGTTGGTTTTATTCAGGACTTCACAAAATGGTATTGGCGGATTTATAGCCCATGTGTACACTGGTGAGTTGGTTGGTTGTTTGGTTGGTTGGTTGGTTAGTTGGTTGGTTAGTTGGTTAGTTGATTGGTTGATTGGTTGATTGGTTGGTTAGTTGATTGGTTAGTTGGTTAGTTGATTGGTTGGTTGGTTGGTTAGTTGATTGGTTGGTTAGTTGATTGGTTGGTTGGTTTGTTTGTTGGTTGGTTGGTTGGTTAGTTGGTTGGTTAGTTGGTTAGTTGGTTAGTTGATTAGTTGGTTGGTTGGTTAGTTGATTGGTTGGTTGGTTGGTTAATTGGTTGGTTAGTTGGTTAGTTAGTTAGTTGATTAGTTGGTTGGTTGGTTAGTTGATTGGTTGGTTAATTGGTTGGTTAGTTGGTTAGTTGGTTAGTTAGTTGGTTGATTGGTTGGTTGGTTGGTTAGTTGATTGGTTGGTTAGTTGGTTAGTTGATTGGTTGGTTGGTTGGTTGGTTGGTTGGTTGGTTGGTCGGTTGGTTGGTTGGTTGGTTGGTTGGTTGGTTGGTTGTTTGGTTGGTTGGTCGGTTGGCTGGTTGGTTGGTTGTTGGCTGGTTGGTTCTTTTGAGCGGCTTACACGGTTTATTGATTGGTTGATTTCATATGGTTGGTCGTCAGTCGGTAGATCGTTTGTTGGTTGGTTGGTTGGTTTTTTGGGCGGTCAGTCGGTTAATTAGTTGGTGAATTGGTTGAGTGGTGAGTGAGTGAATTGGTAAGTTATTGTGTACAGCGAAACCTTGAGGTAGTTCTTAACTTGCTTGTTTGCTCCTGTTGCTTCATCCCTTCCTTCTTGAAACCTCAACAGAACCATGTGGAGGATGTTTCAAATCGCTTACACCACAAAAACCTTGTCACATGACAGAAACCGCCGCGTGCAGACAAGAATGGTACAAAATGGAGTATGTCCCGTGTCCAGTATTCTATAGGCCACCAACTTACGTGTGTAACAAATACCTGTAAGTATTCATAATGATTTGTGTAACAAATATCTGTATGATTGTGTAACGGGTATTTGTGGCTAATTCCTGTTACGTTTGTTTGGGACGACTGTATTGGCTTGTTTCATTTGACGGCACAGAAAATTGCGATCCTCCAAAATTTTGAATTTTATATTATCTTTCATTGGAATTTGTAAGGCTATAATATGTTTTGTTTCCTGGGAATGTCAGTTCTTCTGTTTGGATGACAGCTAATCTTCGCCAGGGAGCGTGCAGTGCGATGAACATCATATATTATTTGTTATGAAAGAAATTAACAAACTGAAATTAAGTCATGCGTGTGTGAGTACATCTGGCAGGTGCTCACGTTTAGATGGACTTACGGGGCGTTCTGCGCCAAACCTTTTCCGTTGTCTTAGGTCGTAGAGAAACGAAATCTGATTTCAGAATTGGTCGAGTTCACGTCCAGCTAGATTTTGATAAAGAAAAATATTTAACTTTGCTGTGGTTTTTGTGTATATTTATTATTTCTGCCAGTGTATGATTATTGTCAACTTTTCAGCCCTCCGAGCCATAAAGCTGTGTTTTCATGTGTACGGAAGTGGAAACGGCAAAACCCCTTCAAGTAGTGGAAGAGAGAGAATGTTTTCATGTTTCCGGAAATGCCGTTTCCGCATTCATGGAAACACGCTTTCTTTTTACTACTTGGTGGATTTTTGACGTTTCCTGTGCCGTTTCCATTTCCGTACAAATAAAAACACGGCTTTAGCCTGTGACAAATTGCTGTTCACTACAAGACCCCAACATATGCGCACCATCAGAGTGAATCAGAATTGGTGCGAAATCACAAATGTGGTTGTTCATAACCTAGAAAGTGTTCCATATATGGAACTGCTTCAATGAGGTCGGTTGTCCCCCGTGGGATTTCTTGTTGTTTGATATTGTATGTTTATCTGTCTCCAGTCCCAGAAAACATTCCCGTGATAACATCTGTGAGGTTGAGAAGGAGGAATGCTGTAATGGACATACTCTGAAGAATGGATATTGTATACGTAAGTAACAGGGGGGGAGGGGCTACTTTGTCTATTTGTGTGCCTCTCTGTCTGCCTCTCTATCCATCTGGTATGTCTGTCTGTATGCCTGTCCTCCTGTCTGTCTGTCCTACTGTCTGCCTGGTTGGCTAGGATTCTGTTTCAGCTTCTGCGTCTGGAGAGAGGGGAGGGCAAGAGACGTACTTGTCTGATTGACGCGTAATTATGATAAAAAAGTGATGATGGTGATCACATACATTAATGATGAAAATATTAGCGGTGATGATGATGGCGTGGTAGATATTCATAATGATGTTTTTCCCCCAGCTCGTATATATATATATATTTTTTTTTTTATTGTTGTTGCCCTTGCTTCATGCCTTTCCATTTTCATTTACTTACGTTTTTTTTTTTTTGTTATTGTTGTTTGTTAGTGTTGATTACTTTTCACTTCGGAGATACGCTACTATACTTTTTGAGGACATAGTAATTGCTTCGTTCTATATCCTACTTAAGTCACAAAACTGTAAAACTGAAATATAAAGCAAAACAATATTTTCCATGCACTACTTTTCTCTGAAAACATCAGCTCTTTCACTCTAATCATACGAACCCTGGTTTTATAATGTGCTCTGCACTGAGGCCAAAATAATATAACACTCCTTGACCTTTACGTACACTATATTATTTAGTTTTGGCCTCACCTGGACCGTATGACATAGAACTAACTTCTTCAAGCTACATGATTGTATTGTGACTTTGAGCTTCACACTACATGTATAATATTGGCAGCCAGAATATCTCACAGACATTGTGCGCTGTTTCGGCTATATTATGGTAATTATAGTAACAGACTTTTTACCAGTTCGTCATGACAACTATCTACCTTTTTTTTTAAAGTCATTTATTTTGATTATCATCACCAGCCAATGATCAGATTGAGATGACGACAGAGTCAGGGGGAGGCAACTCTGAAACTACAGGGGACTCAACCTCTCCAGTTCAGGTAACCCCCAACATTCTGACCATTATTGTGGCAGTGGTTAATTTGTCTAAAAATATTAATCTTTTGTAATTCATCTCTGAATATGAAACATCAGCGTAAAGCAGAAACAATAGTTGACAGAATGTAAAAATTATAAGTCTATACTTAACACTCACATTTCGACAAGGTCAGATACGACAGGACATGGAATCAGCTAATCGTGAGAATCAGCCGACCTCAGTATACCACCAAAGATCATAGATACAATAAGATGAGACACCCTCTTCTTTTCTAACAAAATCGTGCACACAGTTTGCGCGCTGATCGGGGGCGGGGCTCGTGGCTCATTGCATGAAAAGAATACTTGATATAATGATAAATTAATGACATGGATTTGTTACAATATCTACTACCGCTAAACAAAAAACACAAAAAAAGTTTTCCTACAGCGGTTGAACTTATAATTACAAAATAAGTGACTTCAACAATGGACTACAACGACAGCTGAACAGTGAGCAAAATCTAATATTTCCCAGTACTGGCTTTGTAAAATACGGCATTGTTCATGATTTTCGCGTATTCGCCGCCAGGTGTCGGTGCGAAATATGTCCACCCTAAACGCGCTAACTGTCGTATCTTATTGTATCTACTATCGTTGGTACTACTCAGAAAGAATGAGAGAGAGAGAGAGAGAGAGAGAGAGAGAGAGAGAGAGAGAGAGAGAGAGAGAGAGAGAGAGAGAGAGAGAGAGAGAGAGAGAGAGAGAGTATTAATCTGTGCGCTGTTGATGTTAATATTTTTTTTTTGAATTTTTGCACGATCAATGCAAATTTCCCGTCTGAAATAAATGAAATAGAGATTATGATTCTGAACTCAACCAATCACTTAATCTTAAATAAATTACTGTTACAACAGGGTGGTTCCAGTGAAAAAGAGAATTATCAAAGTTTGAAAACTGAAATTATGTGTGCAGGTGACGGAAGAACCAGCCTCTGGCTGGAGTGAATGGTCTCCTTGGTCTACCTGTACGGCCACCTGTGGTGGATGTGGCAAAAGAGGCAGGACTCGGTCTTGTGTTGAGTATCTCAAGTGTGGGTAAGCTCTCCTTTCACGACTGTTTTGAATGTATAATCTTAATTGTCTGTTGTTTTCTTGTATGGTTGCAAGAATTGCAAAACTGCTACAAATAAATCAACTGTTTCTACTTTTCTTCTTTTTCTTTTCTTTTTATCCATCTATCCAACCGTCTATCCATCTGTACTTTCATGTCTCTTTGTTTGTTCACCTGTTGTCCATCTACCTGGCAGCTGCCTGTCTGCCTCCATTTTACTGTTGCTAAGTCCATGTATCTGTCCATCTGCCTTTCTGTACGTATCTATCGTTCTGGCTGTATCTATTTCACTATTTGTCAGTCTGCCTGCCCATCCGTCCGTCCCCATTTTCCTATCTGTCCGTCTGTCTGTCTTTATTTTACTGACTCCCTGTCTGTCTGTCTTTATTTTACTGACTCCCTGTCTGTCTGTCTTTATTTTACTGACTCCCTGTCTGTCTGTCTTTATTTTACTGACTCCCTGTCTGTCTGTCTTTATTTTATTGTCTCCCTGTCTGTCTTTATTTTACTGACTCCCTGTCTGTCTGTCTTTATTTTACTGTCTCCGTGTCTGTCTGTCTGTCTGTCTTTATTTTACTGTCTCCGTGTCTGTCTGTCTGTCTATCTTTATTTTACTGTCTCCCTGTCTGTCTGTCTTTATTTTACTGACTCCCTGTCTGTCTGTCTTTATTTTACTGTCTCCGTGTCTGTCTGTCTGTCTGTCTTTATTTTACTGTCTCCTTGTCTGTCTTTATTTTACTGTTGATCTGTCTGTCTGTCCATCCGTCCAGAGTTCTCATTTTACTGTTTCCTGTCTGTCTGTCTGTTAGTCTGTCTGTCTCCATTTTTATTGCTCCCCTGTCTGTCTGTCTCTATTGTACGATTTCCCCGACTGTCTGCCTTTGTCCTTCTTCTGATTTGTCTGCACAATAACAATGCCATTGACAATCCACTTACATACAAATTTCCCCCGTCTACTCTCAACACTAGCGGACAGCACACAGATAGCCAACTCCAAGTTTGCAACAGCCAGCCATGCCCCAATTACCAAGCTTATGCATGTCCTCACATCACCGTGGAAGAATACAACTGTGGCTGGCTCATCAACTGTACAAGGTAAAATGGTTTAACCCTCACTGATGATGCACAGTCGCGTGCAGAAAGGGGAGTGGTGGGGGCGACGACCCCGAGCAGCATCCAATCCAGGGTGCATCCGATTATGTCTTACATTTCTCAGTACTAGGGCCCCGTACTGGAGCCTTGGGGCACACGATCAAGAAGCTAGCCGAGGGCATCATCAAGCCTCTGCACGCCACTGCTAACACAATCTTTTTCCATGACTTAATCACTTCGTTTCAGGTCACATTTCTTGTTTTTATTTTTCCTATTCTTGCTTCTGTGTGGTTTTGTGGTGGGGATAAGTTGTTTTTTTTAAATTTTGCCCGGGTAGAGGTCTTGTTAGGCCTGCTCTTTCTGACTTTTAACTACCAAGGTATCTTTAACGCGCGCAACGTGCATACTGACCCTCCGACTTTTTCGTCCTTATCCGAGAAGACTAGGTGCTTGGTCCTACCAACCATAGGATCAGGCACAGGATTTTTTTTTACGCCTTGATCACTTATTATTAGGAGGGTGATTTTGTGCACCGTGCATCTACTGATAATACTTTATATATTTTCATTTCTTTACTTTCTCCTTTTGTAAATATTTTGTTTATTATTGTTGTTGTTTTTTATCTGGCCAGGCTGACACTAGTGAAAGGCTATATTAGACTGTATGTTTGGAGGGGAAAGAACATTTATGCAATCAACCAATCAGAAACTCTGCAAGATAATGACAAACCCCATGTTTGACAGTGTTTTTATCTGTGCCTATTGATCAGCCCAAGGTCTAGAACAGTGGTTCTCAAACGGGAGGCACCTGGCTCCAAGGAGAGGCATTTCAAATCTAAGGGGAGGAATTTCAGTCATAGGACGAAGTCCAAACCAAGAAAGAATGTTCTCTGTGTGTAAACAAAAACTTTAATTGTAATAAAGCAGTTTTTTTTCCATATGTGCAGAAACGGAAACGGCGAAAATCCATCACGTAGTAAAAAGAGAGAATGTTTCCATGTTTAGAGAAACGGCATTTTGACGTTTCCGTTGCCGTTTCTATTTCCGTACTCATGAAAACCCAGCTTAAGGATTTTTAAAATATTATTATTGCATTTAATTTAATAAAGTAATTTAGTTTCATAAATTGTTCCAATAATTATCACTGTAAAACTGAAGTGGTGAAAAATTATAACATGGCATTTGAAATAATGGACGGGGTTGGAGTGAAGGGAACTGTGGAAACCTTGGATAATTTTGGTGGTGGGGGTGGGGGGGGGGGGCAGATATGGCCTGGAACTCTGAGAACCATTGTTCTAGAAGAAAGGTCCCTAAGATACTGACTTTTTGTCTTCTGTTCCAGAACCAAGACAGAGATGCGTCAGTGTGTGACTCGCTGTTGCCCAAACTACGAAGACAAAAATGACATCTGTCAGCCCGTCACTACAAATCGAAAGCGGAAAAGGAAGAAGTAACGCAACCGTTGAATAGTTTACATCAAAGATCACTGCTATCTTCTTGGAGGCAAGAATTCGTTTCTTGCTTACACGACAACCAAGCCATAATAATATTAACCCTTATTGACTCTACTTAGGGCTTGAAAGGTCGCTTTTACCTTGCAGTTTTACAGTTTACAGCAATGTTTGTCTTTTAAAAAACTTCAATTCACACGGGCTCACCATATGAGAAAAACGTCATTAGATGTTGTGTTTACTGGAATGTTTAAGAGCAGACTCAATCCTGCCCACCTTTTTGGTGGACAATACCGATCCTGCTACTGTATTTGACTGTCTGTGGTTACTGCTATGTCCGCTGTGCCAAATATCCATATGCAAAACTGGTGCAGAAAGTACTGCGAATTGTATGGGAATCGCATCAATATGTGCAAGTCTGTTTCTAAGAGTGACATTCACTGCCATCTTAGTTTGCTGTTGTAGTGGTAATCCTTCATCATTTTTCTTCTTCTTTTTTTTTTTATGTGATTGCCATTTTCAAAAATAGTGGAAGTGACATAGTTTTCCGTTTTCTCCTTTGCCCCCTCCAACTACCAAGTTGTCCTGGCCAAATAGTGTCTGTGTGAGCGGGCGGAGTTATTTCCATGGCCACAGGTGTGGACAACCCTCGAGAGTCTGTCGAGTGTTTGCTGTAAGAGCCAAATGAGCAAAAGAGAGTACCCGCTCACGTCTGTGACGTTTCATCGACTGTGACATTGTACAAACTGATACATTGTGTTAATTCATCTCACTGAGAACGCAAGTTATGTGTGACATGTGACAGTTTAATGAAATACAACTACATGACGTTATCATAGACCAGTAGCAAGGGGCCAAGTGGAGATTTTATCAGCTGACAGTTATAAGGTTGGGTCAACACTGTGACTTACTGCACAAATGCATGCGCATTGCATTTATCACGCTGTGAACCCACGCAATGTGTGATATGTGGCCGGTTGATGAAATGGAAGTACAAGATTGGTCAAATGTCATGAGCTTTTCAAAGAGAACCATTGCAACATGTGCACAGATTCCGTGTTTTATTTGGAAAGTAGTGTGTTTGTTCGCGTCCTGATTGGTAACTTAAAAGACCAACTTGAGTTTGACAGTTTACAGTCAGTTCTTATGCCAACGTCAGGACATGTGTTTGAGGCAATAATTATGCAGAGCGAAAGAGTAATACGCTATTGATCAGCTGTTTTTAGACAGTTTAGCTTTGAAAATCTTTGAACTGACGATATTATAATGTTTCTTCCTCGGCTTTCGATTATTTTTCACACACTTTATGATTTCCCAAACATAAGAACGTTTTAATGCAAAGTTGCTGCCGTGGTTTTCTGGTTGCAATTTTATCAGTTCAGCGTTACATGGGCTGTACTGATCCTGTTCGTGTCTAGCTTGTTCGGAACAGTGAAACAATCGTCCTGTTTTAGACGAAGATGGAGCTTCCACTATTTCTTCCTGCCAAGACTTGAGAAAGAACTTGGCCCATGAGAGAGCAGGGACATCCTGTCAGTTTGGGTATACAGCTGTTCATACACTACTGATGGACGACGGAAGTACTCGGACAGAAAACCTACGTCAATCTACTACGTAGACCTCCAGTTTGCTCATAGGAAACACGCCTTTTCGATGGCGGTCCCCTGGTTTCGACATCGTACCGCAGTTGATGTTCGAAATCGGCCCCACGGCCGCCCTACCAACTTCAGGGAAATACTATACAAATCTACGTCGGACTGACATAGGGATGTTGACCGCGTATAGAGGAAGACTAGTTCTCCAACAGCCGTAAGACCTGTGGAGATCGTCCAGGGTTAACTTTTCTGTTGGCCAGTGTGTCCATAATACATGTATTCAGTAAATATGCCAACGTCAGGATATGTGTTTGAGACAATAATTATGTAGAGCGAAGGAGTGTTACGTTATTGACCAGGTATCTTTAGCCAGCCTGTCTACGTTGACAAACGGGCTGAAAGAATAATTTAACAAGTGAGTTCTATCTCCAGCAATGAAGCATTGCCATCTTGCAAATGGATTTTGTTGGTTATATAATCATAAGCCAGGTAGGTGTCTGCAAGTCTTTGATATGCCTTTGTGGCTTCAGCCTAGAAAAGATAACTGTGCTGAGTGACTCTTCAGTTGTAACTGTGTGGTTAGAGTGGAGGTCTTGCATAGAGCAAATCCAGGGGGAGGTAGAGACAATAAATGAATGAAGCATTGCTGGTGGGAAAACTTCATCTTTACTATGAAATAACTGTGTATTCTTATTCTGTATACTCATCAGCATTCTCAATTCATCAATGAACTTGAACAAACAGAGTTTATGTGTATACTACATAATATATGATTTAACATAGCACGTTGTGATTAAAAATGAAATCCTTTTGTTCATTGACTACTGTAAAATGTGATGAAAAAAGACGTGCTCTTCGAGTTTCTGTATAGCTTGGCTTTGTACAAAATCTTGTTGTAAGGAATATCTTTCAGTCCTAGCATTGATGGTAAACACTGAACGTGTACATAAAAATAGCACTGCTTAATGTTTTAATGTCATGTTGATGCCCACCGATACAGTTTTACCCAGTATCCTGGGTCTTTGCTTTCACTTTAGCTGACCTATATTTAAAACTTCCTTTGAGATGATTGGTCTGTAGATTGGAGAAAAATATGGATTAGAACAATTAATATGGGCAATTTATTTTGTTAGCGTTTTTTTTTTTCATGTTGTTCCAATGTATTTGGTTTTTGTCATAAACTTTATTGAATATTGTTTGTTTGGATTCACATTCTTCGTGGATTCTGTTGCATTTTTTTAGTGTCTCAGTGACAGATAATGCCCTTGCGATAGTGAGACTGATAGAGAATGACGACAGGATTTTATGTCCGTGTTCTCCACTCGTATGCTTATTCTAAAGCATCGGCATGATTTTACATTCACAGCATTGTAACATGACTGACAAGAGCTCAGAATGAAAGACAGTATGTTGTAAATTATGTCATCTGAAAAAATAAATTGCTTTGTACTTACATATAATGATAGCTGTCGTTATTACCCTTTGCAATGTCAGACAATGATGATATTAATGACGATGGTCGGTTCAGCTTAAAATGTTCCCCTGGCCGGACATTGATGTTAAATTTTGATTGTTAATCTTTTCTTTCGCGCGTGTAAAAGTGAGTTGTTCCTTTTTTCTTTTTTTATTTAAAGTGAGGAGGGAGTGGGGGTCTTCTGTGTTGTATCAGCCTTTTTCAATTTTTACAAAATGTACACTGACAAAGCTGAGTCGGGCTTTGATGGGAAAACCGTCAGGCTCTATTTATTACATGTATATCAGGCTGTTACAACATAGATATAACAGAACTATATGTGTACTATCTCTATGGTTGCAAATGAATAACTTTCTATTTGTGCGTTGTGCCTGTCAAATGATGGCTAAAATTAGGAAAGGTAAATAAAACAAGCATGAAAGTTCGAAATTTTGACTTTCATTACGACATAACTTAAGATCTTCAATAACTAGCCATCCAGCAAGCCCAGAGAAATCTGACGTCGAGTGTGTACATACAAATGACATCGTTTCTACGCAGATCTGCTAGTTATACATTGACGTCGATCTGATGTCGGGAATCCCTCCGTAAGGTAATCTTACCGAACCTACGGAAACCTACGTCAGATTTACGCACGGATACTGGCTGGGTAAAATGACACTATTGACATATTGGCAACAAAAATCCTGCTTTCGCCAAATGACCAGAAACGTTCCGGATGTCTTGTATGTCAAAAAAATAATGTGTCCGCAAAAAATATAAAATATAATTAAATACAATGGCCGGGTGGACAGTTTTTGTTTTGCTTTGTTCTTAAATCTAATACACTGTCATGTCATGTATACTTATTGTTTCAGTTCTGTTTAATTTCAAGTGCTATTGTCTTCCATTCGTAAAATATAAACGCTGGTATGCAAATAATGTGTTGAAGGAATTGAATTCTTGCAAGTTGATAAATGTAAAAAAAAAATTCATGTACATCTATATGCAACCTAGATGTGGCTCGCAGTCTCTCTCATCACACACAGGGCATACAACTACATGTACATGTACACATTTACATACATAATATAATATTATGTTGGAGTTTCCCACTCATATGTGGTTCAGTACTTACGGGAGTAAGAGTTACGGGTACCTGAGCCAACACTGTCGCTTCCAAATCTAATGTAATATTCACTGTAATTTTACATATAATATATACTTGATGTTGTAATCACGTGGCAAATGAAAGATGGCATATTCCTGTGACAATGGGATGACAGCTGTCGGGGAAAGGTGATTGACAAATGACACTCGATGGAAAGGTGATTGCCAAATGACAGGTGGAAAGGTGGCTGACAAATGACATCAGATGGAAAGGTGACTGACAAAAAGCACCAGGTGGAAAGGTGACTGACAAATGACATCAAATGGAAAGGTGACTGACAAATGACACCAGGTGGAAAGGTGACTGACAAATGACACCAGGTGGAAAGGTGACTGACAAATGACATCAAATGGAAAGATGACTGACAAATGACACCAGGTGGAAAGGTGACTGACAAATGACATCAAATGCAAAGGTGACTGACAAATGACGCCAGGTGGAAAGGTGACTGACAAATGACATCAAATGGAAAGGTGACTGACAAATGACACCAGGTGGAAAGGTGACTGACAAATGACACCAGGTGGAAAGGTGACTGACAAATGACATCAAATGGAAAGGTGACTGACAAATGACACCAGGTGGAAAGGTGACTGACAAATGACACCAGGTGGAAAGGTGACTGACAAATGACATCAAATGGAAAGGTGACTGACAAATGACACCAGATGGAAAGGGGACTGACAAATGACATCAGATGGAAAGGGGACTGACAAATGACACCAGGTGGAAAGGTGACTGACAAATGACATCAAATGGAAAGGTGACTGACAAATGACATCAAATGGAAAGGTGACTGACAAATGACACCAGGTGGAAATGTGACTGACAAATGACACCAGGTGGAAAGGTGACTGACAAATGACATCAAATGGAAAGATGACTGACAAATGACACCAGGTGGAAAGGTGACTGACAAATGACATCAAATGGAAAGGTGACTGACAAATGACACCAGGTGGAAAGGTGCTGACAAATGACACCAGATGGAAAGGTGACTAGCAAATGACATCTGATGAGAAAGGTGACTGACAAATGACACCAGGTGGAAAGGTGACTGACAAATGACATCAGATCGAAAGGTGTCTAGCAAATGACATCTGATGAGAAAGGTGCTGACAAATGACATCAGGTGGAAGTGTGACTGACTAATGACATCAGGTGGAAAGGTGACTTACAAATCACATTTGCTGAGAAAGGTGACTGACGAATGGCATTCGCTGAGAAGTATGACTGACAGATGACATTCGCTGAGAAGTATGACTGACAGATGACATTTGCTGAGAAAGATGACTGACAGATAACATTTCCTGAGAAAGGTGACTGTCAAAATGACATTTGCTGAGAAAGATGATTGGAAAAAAAATGACACTGGATGATGTGGTCTGGTGACAAACTATTGGCATCTGACAATAATATCACGTGACGACAGAGTGACACCAGTTGAAATAAATACACGACACATGAATGGCACAGGTCAGAGTAGTTATGTAATATGTAAATGACCAATCGCAAATGAATGACAGCTGGTGATATAGTTGTGTACTGAAATGAATGAAAACTGAAACCATTGGTTTTATCATTTTCTTTCATTTCTAAATGACATTATGCTTTAGCTACTGCAGTTTTTAAACTCCTAGATTTTGTTGTCCCTTCATCAGAAACCCATTTTGACCTCCCCGCTTACCAAAATCTTTAATCAGCCTGGAAGCGTTAAATAAGTCCTCTTTTGTTGCAGTGCTGAATACTGTTGTCTCGTCCTTTTCTATTCTAGTCCCTTAACATCCACGGCAAGGGGCAAAATAGTCCATGGCTGAATGTAAGCGCCAGATCGGTGACTCACCGCCCGTAAATTTTGCTTCCCACTAGCTCAGTAGGCAATGCCCGCACGGCGATCCAACTGGATGCAGCGGACAGCGTCTACTGTGCTAATGTGAAGCAAAACTTATGTGCGGCTAGCCACTAGCCTCACGCCTACACCAGCCTTGGTCTGTTTCATCCTTAAAGTTGCAGATACAACAGATGTTGAGATCTTCCAGCGGCCATTAGGCAATGTACAATTTTATCTGGCTCTTTCTTTCTTTCTCTTTCTGTCTGACCTCTCTCCTTCTTCCTTCTTGTTGTTGAACCCTGAATAGGGCTATTGATGTACATGTAGTAGCCATTAAAAGGGCTGTTTGGGATGGCGGCAAAAGGATCTTTGGGAGTTCAACGGTGCATAGGCAGAACGTTTTGAAAATAGCCTTGATTTTTGTGTATGTATTGGGGGGGGGGGGGGTATATTCTTTATTGGACAATTGTCGTGGGTTGGGGGTGCCTATTCCGATTAATGGGAAAAACTACATTATCGAATAAAGTACATGTACTTGCAATTTGCAGACAGCATTATCTCCTCATACATGATTAAAAAACCTGCCAAAATATATACATATAAACCACACAGAAGGATATTATTATCAACAGATTATGCTTGCTGTACATCACTGAAGTCTTCAAATTTACAGATTATTGAACTGAGAGATACATGTACATGTACTTTTGGGCACATATTTATTAGGAAGAGAAATTGAATATTTCAGCTGTGGTGTCTCATTACAGTGACTATGCGGTTGTACTAAAGCATTGTTATGTGAGTGGATCTGGCGACATCAGGCTTTATGTGAAGAGTTTAATTCTCTTTAAAAATCAAACTAAAATATTTCTGAGACGATTTCAATCAAAATATTTTGACCGGATCCAGAAAAATGATTGAACTTACATTACATACAAATGACAAATCTCAAATTTTCACTGAAAATAGTTCCTCCCTTCGGAAGGGTTTTCTCGGGAATTTAGCCTTTCACCCTAAGCCCGATTCCACTAGTTCCACTAGCATATTACAGATGCATCTTTTTCTTCAATAATTGGACACTTGCACACATTTCTGTGGGCCTAAATTATCACGGTCTTCTTTTATGTACACTGTATGTCTATATCATTTCTTTGGCTGGTCAGACCTGCCTTACCGGGCTGTTACATCATCAAACCATTGCCAGTGTATTTACAGTAGAAAAAAAACAAACTGTAATTTATTGATTCGTCATGTTGTTATCAAAACTGAAACAGTCATACTTTTGAACATTTCTTTGTGGACGAGGTTTTTAAAAAAAAAAAAAAAAAAGTAAAAAGCACAAGAACTTTTGAGGACCAGATTTCAGGATACATGTACATGGAAAATGGACATTGTTGTACATGTATTGTAACTAACTTTATGAATGCCTTGCAGAGCAAGTCTGGGTTTTTGTATTGCAAAGTTGCAGAGCAAGTCTGGGTTTTTGTATTGCAAAGTTGCAGAGGAAGTCTGGGTTTTTGTATTGCAAAGTTGCAGAGCAAGTCTGGGTTTTTGTATTGCAAAGTTGCAGAGCAAGTCTGGGTTTTTGTATTGCAAAGTTGCAGAGCAAGTCTGGGTTTTTGTATTGCAAAGCTCTAAGTCGTGATTGCTCCACCTACCATAATGGCATGGTGTCAGACTGATGCCAAAAGGCAACTAACAGTCCATTGCAGTCCTAAGCATGAAGGCTACCAGTTAATGTTATAGAAACAGAAATGCACCAATAGGAAAATGTAATAATCCAATAGAATCATAATGGCATAAATCACCAAATGGACAGGAAAAGAAACAGTTTTATCTAAATACATGTATCTCAAAAGTGTCAAAAGTGACTTAAATGCCATTAGTGTAGAGCAGTGACGAATTTTTATTTGTTTGTTTGCTTCCATCTTCTTCATCCTCTTTAGTTGGGTACTATGGCGCCTGTGGCAGGTCATTTCTTTAAGTTCGACAAGTCATGTTTTTTTGTGTGACTGCTTGTGACTTCATGCGCGGTGAACCAGCAGTGTTGTTACCTCTATGTTTTCTAGGTACATATTGTATCATTTTTGATATTTGTAGGATCATGCTTAGTTGGTTATTAATATATGCCCATAGATTCTATGTCTTTGGCTGATGTATTCACAATAAATGTAGAATATTTTGAAAATCTGCTGAATTCGTTGCTCATTTTTGTTTCATCTAAATTTAATGTACTGTCTTTAATATATATATGTATATATACTATATGCTTCTTTAATCCCAATTGGGAAATTTCCCTTAGTGTCATTGCAACCCAGTTGTAACTGGGGCAGACACATCGTCGCCACAGTGCAGCGCGGTTCGGCGGATTTTTGTTTGTTTGTTTGTTTCTTTTGGTTTGGGTTTTGTTTTCTTTGGGGGGGGGGGGGGGGATATACAGTAAAACCTCGTTATACCGCCAAGTAAGTGGCAAACAGAAAATTGGCGGTATAACGAGATTGGCGGTACAACGAAAATACCATGTAGAACAAGGGAAATAAGTAATTAAGTAATTAACCAACATTGGACTGGCTAACATGTCTAAAACATTGCAGTTATCTCCCTTATCTCTCCACTGGCCATAAACCTCCGTTGTCATTTTGAAGTTTACATTGCTTGCATTTGTATTTTTTTTTGTTGTTGTTGTTGTTTGTGTTTATGTGTGTTGGAGTTTATTTATTCAGGAAATCGCACCTTAAGAGTAAAAGTATGTATTGCAATACGACAAATAATGCTACATTACAATTCAGCAACAAACGTGCGTTGTTTACATCGTATCCCGCGACCGGTATGAACCAGTTGACGCATCACCTCGCGCGCTTACGTTCGTTCGCAAACTCTCTATTGAAATGTGACCCGCCTTTCCCACTGCATGCCCCATCAGTAGGCCTATCAGGACTTCAAAAGCGAAGGCTGTGTAGTAGGATTGGTGTTTGAGTAACAAGCACAGACTGTGGCGCCAAGTGATGTTCCGACTGTTAGCTGGATTTAGGTAGATGTGGGGAGTGGGGGTTAAATTTACATTGGCGCTATAACGAGCAATACATATTTACTATACTCAAATTATGAATGTAGCAGTCAAACTGTTGGCGGATGGCGGTATAACGAGATTTTTAGTGACTTTGTATAGGTGTCAAATCCGTACCACGGTGAAGAGCTGGCGGTATGCGGGAATGGCGGTATAACGGGTGGCGGTATAGCGAGGTTTTACCGTATTTCATTTAATTTTGCCCAGCCTGCTCTTCTCGATTTCCAACTGCCAAGGTATTTTTAACGTGCGCACCCCCCCCCCCCCACCCCCAGTTTTTCGTCTCTATTCGAGAAGACTAGGTGTTCGATCCTACCTACTATAGGACCTGGGACAGAAAAAATATGAGAAAAATCCCAAACTTCCAACATGCCTGCACCGACTGGGATTCGAATCCCGTACATTCGGCATTAAAGGCCAGCACGTTGCCCCTAGACCACCTTGTCCCACACAATATGCAGGATGTCTTAAGAAATATACACAAATGAACTTTTAATGTTATTTGTAATTCTGTTGAACTCCATTGTCATCAGTGTCTGGCCCAGATTGGCCATCAGTTTGAATACATGCGATTACACAAGTATTTACACACCTATCCTCTTTCATTTGAATTACAAATCTTGAATGCACATGTAGCTTAACTGACCTTGCGTTTGTATTCGAAGTGTGTTATACATTTTCCTTTTATTTTTTTTTTTGGAGACACCTTGTATATATCAGACAGAAGATAAAAACTCATAAATTCTATACCTATTTCCATGCAACATTTTTAATCATTATTCATGCAGTAGGCAAAACATACATAAGTAAACACAGGGTAGACAAGGATTCATTACACCCCCCCCCCCCCTCCAAGAAATGAAGGAGGCAGAAAAAGGCAACAACATTATTTCATCTGCCAACTTTTCTACATGTATATCCATGAAAACCAACCTCTGACCTTTCAGAGTCTCTGACTCTAGCATTCCCTCAAAGACACGAGAGTAGAAAGTTGCATCTGACTAGGATCACAGTTGTAAAACACATATTTGCAAACACATTCTGCAAACACATTCTGCAATCAAAAGGAGCCAGATACTCTACTGCCAGTATTGGCCCCGGCTTTCGATTAATTGCTTCTTGTTGCTGTTGTGTGGTGGTACGTCTATTATATCAGTCTCATCCATGATTGCTGTGGACACCAATGATGGAGCAGGAAGAATAGAAGGTGGAGGGACATTTCTTTCATAAAAAACAAAAACAAAAAAACAACTTGTTCTCACAAAAAAAAAAAACAGATAAAAAACAGAGCCCTTCAAGTGCCGAGCTTTTTCGAGTGTTAAAAAGTATTCAAAATGTGTTCGTAAATCTCACAGCTGCAGTCAGTGTGTGACCGCATTTTCTGGGGCCTGCCGTTTTCTCCATTGCACAGGCAGTGCTCTCTTGTCCTATTCTATCCCAACACTAACTTGTTAGTGTGACCAGATAAATTAACATTATTTCACTGCACCAACACACTAGCACAGTGGTAGAGCAGTTGATTCAGGCACTCTCCTAACTTAGTTATTTAACGTACAGTACTTATTTCAGACCCCTGCAAGCTATACGGTCACTTCAATAAGGACATCTCAAATGGCAGTATATCCGTGCCTTTGAAAGGCAAGCTGAAACTTAGCTATGATTTCCAGTGTGGGAAACACGAAAACAAAACCCATGGAAGTTCAGATCCATCCCATAGAAAGACAAGCTGAAACTAATAAAGATCTATAGCTACAATTTATACAGGAGAACATGAATACAAAACACATGGAAGTATATCCATCCCATATAAACGCAAGCTGAAACTATTGCAGATCTATAGCAACAATTTATACAGGAGAACATGAAAACAAAACACATGGATTATATATAAAGACAAGCTGAAAATATTATAGATCTAAAGCTACAATTTATACAGGAGAACACGAATACAAAACGCATAGCAGTATATAATCCACCCATATAAAGCCAAGCTGAAACTATTAAGATCTATATCTACGATTTATACAGAAGAGCATGAATACAAAACGCATGGAACTGTATCCGCCCCATATACAGGCAAGCTGAAATTATTACGATTTCCACAAGGGAACATGACTACAAAATGCATGGAAGTAGGCCTATATCCATCCCATATAAAGCTGAAACTATTACAGATAGCTACAATTTCCACAGGGGAACATCAATACAAAACCCTTCACAGAATACGTAATATACTTGATAATTATACTAATATAATGTGCATACCACCATCATGCACTTTTCTTGGTTGATCTTTAATCTTAAATCTTGCAGGAATTTTTTTTTTTTGCAAAAAAAAAAAAAAACATATTTCTCACATCCCTCCAACATCTGAAAACAAGATACTCCTGCAATATACATGTACACATGCATGGTTGGTTGCCAAGTCTGTCATTTTAAGGCACACACTTGCAAGTGGCCTAAAAGGCACCCAAACCTCATCTCTGACACAGCTCCAGTGTGCTGAAAAAAGGTCATAAAACCCTGACAAAACAAACCAGTTTTAAATCCAAGTTGTGCCATTGCTTTTCTTTCTTCTACTTCCAATCTTCATTCCATTCAATACAATTCTTCCCAGAAGACAGAAGATGTTACAACCACAGAACATAATTACTGCAAACATTTATCCTGTCTGTCACACACCAAAATATGTGAGTGTGCATGAGAAAACCCACAATATGTTGCAAACATGACATTTTGAGTTCTGTACACATAATAAAAGACAAGACATTTCTGATAAATTGAAGTCAGTGGACCCCCCTAAAACAAGATTTTGAGAAAACGGCATTTAATCCTAAAAGTGGCAATAGCTAATTGACCCATTGATATTGGAGTGATTGCTGTTAGGAGACCGTAGTCAAATAACTAAGCCGTTATAGAGATCATACTGAGTAATGTTCACTGCTCATCTACATTCTACCCTGTAACATGCCACGGTCCCCTAAACAACAGCCAAGTCGGAAGTTTTTGGATCTTGTTAGCAGACCATAGTCTAATTACAAAGCCGTTATAGAGATCATAGTGAGTAGTGTTCACTGCCCGTCTACAGTTTACCTTGTAATATGCCACGGTCCCCTAAACAACAGCCAAGTTGGAAGTTTGTGTCGGACCCATATTTTCACTTCAAAGCCGTTTTTCTCAAAATCAGCTCTGTCGACATATTGTGGGTTTTCTCATGCACAGTCACATATATCATACCATTCATTTCCTTTAAAAGTAATTATCATAATAATATAATATAATATAACATAATATAATATAATATAATATAATATAATATAATATAATATAATATAATATAATATAATATAATATAATATAATATAATATAATATAATATAATATAATATAATATAATATAATATAATAATTATAATATAATATAATATAAAATAAAATATAATATAATAATATATGACATGATATAATGTACTTTACTATACTTTACTATACTATACTATAGTATACTATACTATAGTATACTATACTATACTATACTATACTACACTATACTATATAAGATAATACATGTATAATATAATAATATAATACAATCTAAATTTATAAAACAATATAATTTTAAGTAACTATTCAAATAATTTCTCATGACAATTAATATTACATCCTGTCATCATGATTGGTCAAATATTCAATCAGCAAAACTCCACTAACAAAAATGAGAATCTCAACACTCCGTGTCAGGAATTAGTGAAACATCCAGACACACAGTGAAGAGAAGAAAGCTGGTGAATGGTATGGAGATGTGATAAGAGCCAGTGGACTATCAAAGACCCCATCCTCCAGGGTACAGTTCAAGGAACCAGGAGACTGGGCAGAAAAAGATGGAAAAGGGTGGACAATATTGCTGAATGGACAGGGGAAAACTTTGCCACAACCCAGGCCCTTGCCTATGACCAGAGGTGGAGTCAGTTCTGGAAGGAAGCTCATGGATGTTTCTACAGACACACATACAGATGGAAAAAAAACCCAATGAAAATGGGATCTCATTACATTTGTCACCCCCTACTATAGCACACTCAAACAGATAGGCTTCCTAGTCAGTGCTGCTAGATGTAGTCTGTTGCTCAGGCTTTAAAAGCAGATCTGCATCACCATGTCTTGAAATCACATGCTTTTTCAGATCACCTGGACGCTTGCAAGAATAATTACACATAGTACAATGATGTGGCTTATTTTTGGTGTGAATCCGCATATGCCGTTTCAAGTTTGTTGCAGATCTGGAAATATAATCACAAATACTGCACAAATACTTTTCATCTGATCCACTTGTTTCATGTCTTTCCACATGCTTCTTCAGTCCCTCGGAATCCTTACATGCATAGTCACAAATTGAACAATGAAATGGTTTGTCATCTGTATGAACAAGCATGTGTTTTTTCAAATTGCCAGCTCGGTTGCAGGCATAGTCACACAAGTCACATTTGAATGGGCGTTCAGCGGTGTGTGTAATCAAATGCTTTTTGAGATCACCGGAGAATCTGCTAGCATAGTCACATAGAGAACACGTAAATGGACGCTCGTTGGTGTGACTCAGTTTGTGTTTTTTCAAGTCACTGTGCCTGCTTGTTTTATATTCACACTGCTCACATGCAAATCTCTGACCACAAATATTTTGCTGGTAATGCCTTTTCAATGATCCTTTACGTTTTGATGAAAATGAACAATGCAGGCATTTATGTACCTGTTCCTCTATATGAATGCGTTGCATGTGTCTGCATAGATTTGCTGCATATTTGGTTGAATAAGGACAGATACTGCAAGCAAAAACAGCATGAGGTTTTTCCAAGGTATCAATGCTGGTTTCAGTGCAGGAGGACAAAGAGGGGCCAATTTCATGACAATTTTCTCCACATTCCATATCTTCCTCTTCAACCTTTATATCTCTTATCATCACACATGTCTTTTCATTACCTCCCATGCTGTCCCCAGCTGCCTCTTTGTTGAACTCACTTTTTACATTTCTGTTCTCTGTAAGTTCGGCAACGATTTTATCACAAATTCCTTTTGATGCACTGTCTTCCTCAGGATCAATCACCTCACATTTGATTTCTGTTGGTGATGTAACTGAATAATCACCATCTCTTGCCTTCGTGGAGTGCACTGCTTTCAAAGACAAGTCAATTGCAATGGTATCCATGGCTGGTGTGTCACACTATGCAAAAGTTGAGTACCTCTGGTCAGCTGGCAGAACGCAGGGATATCAAATCCTGTGCACTCTGTGACCTGTCAACTGAAGTGACAAATTGATTATGATCACATTAAAAGCAATTTTACTCTGACATTTTGGTTATAAAAAGTTCCAAGTACACATCTTGTAATGTCAAGTGATTCTTTCTCCTTGATTAACACACAATGAGAAAGTATCTTATTGGGCAATTCTGTTTCGTAGTGGAAATAACAATTTCCATTATTTGCATGAGTTATACACACAATTTTTTATGGAATCTAACAGTTATTGGGATTTATTGAAAAATCTGTAGTCCCCTATTTGGCAAAACGCTTTGAATTCATGCTGGTCAAAAGATTAAAAACTTGTCTCGGGTTATCTGTTACATGTATCATAAATGACAATCCACACTAATAGGTGGTAGGTCACAGTAGGGTTAGCTAGAGCTGTAAACTCACTGAGCGGGCGCAAAAAAAGGAAAAGACTTTTTTTCTTTTATATGTGTGACTTTCAAAGGGAGTGAACAGAAAATTGATTACCAAATTAACCCTTTCAGGAGGTCAGTATACTATTAGTGGCTTTGGTCAAGTCTGGACATAATTATTTTTCCCCACTTTGGGAAAACCAGCATGGTTCAGAAAAACACTTACAGAAAAAAAAGTAATGATGGTAAAGTAAAATGCTACACATCAAATAAAAGAGAATTGAATGTAGAATGCAATATAAATCAGTGATACATCCAAACGAGTTTTTCGCTGGCCCCGATAAATAGGGGATACGTCCCGAAAGAGTTAAAAGCAGAACATCGTTAGACTTCCTTTGTGTTCCATTTGATCATATCAATTCTTTCCCCCAGAGCTGTGCAAATACATTTTGCGCTGAGGACTTCCAAATGCGTCTCATGACCAGATTTTCTGAGGGAACAGTATGTGTGTATGTGGGCGAGGGTCTGCAAGAAGGGATGTAATTACATGTACAGTCTGGAGCGAACAGCATGAAAGTGATTATTTCTCAGCTCAGTAAGCAAATCGAACTCTGGTAAATCAAGTGTAATCCATTTCCCGATGATTTTGGATTATGTGGGCTCCACTGTATACTAGATCGGGTAACTAGGGGTATTAAGCACCAAGGGGCATTAGGCCCCACTTTCTGACATACCTCAATTGATTGTGAAAGCTTTGTTCAGGATTGGAAAGCCAAGAGCCTTTTCCCTCCAGTTTCTCCCCCCACTCAAAGCTGCCCAGAAACTTTTCCAGCTGATCAGTCCACACAAAGAAAGCATTTTCCAGCTATTTTCATCACTGAGAGTGACTGTTTTGTTGATGATAACACAAGATATTGTCCAAGTGAGTCTGTATTTTTTGTTCTTTGCTTTTAAAAATACAATGTACATTGTTAAGGAAAATATTATTTTTTTTTTTTATGCCCATTACTTTCAGCCATGCCTGAGATGACAACATGGCTGACGACTGGATGCTGATTAAAATCATTTCATTTGTGATTTGAAATATATTTACCAGTACAAAAGCTTGACATTATTGTTATTGGACTTTTTGCAATTTGTTAATTGTACTTTCACCAATTGTTTTGTCTGAATAATGGGTAAAATAAATATTTAATTTCAGTGGAGCTTAATGCCTCATGCTTATGACAAAAAATTCTAAAATCATTTAGGATGGCCAACTTATGAACAAATCCTGGTGTTAACAAATGAAATATCTTTAAAACATCCTATTTTGCTGAAAAATGTGGTTGATTGATTTAAAAAACCACATAATTCATAAATTTAGGGACTTATGTTTAATAGTGCCTATTGCCCCTACAATTTTTCAGAATGGTTCAGACTTACAAAAAGAAGGAGACTGGAACCAGGCTACTAGCCAGGCAATGACAGATGCATACAATGCTGTGCTGGGAAAACAAAGTCCTCAAATCAAACTGCTAAACATTTTGGGATGGACAAGAAGGTCCTTTTGAAGAGAGTGAGACGAGAGATTCCTGTCAACACACACGTTCGGAGGCAAACTGTTTTGTCGTTTGGGCAGGAACGGAAATGGCAGAATGTCTGCTTATTTTAGGTGATTGGGGCTGGGGTTTCAGTGAGGAGGAGGTGAAGGACATTGTGAAGGACTTTCATAAGCTGCAACCTCGATTTGCACAGCCCTCTGGCCGTGGCAGATCTGCCCATGTGTCGCGGTTTCGTTAAGGAGAGAGCTTCAAAGGTGAAGAATGTCTGCAACGACTGCAGGATGATGCAGCCAAGAAGCGGAATAGGCCTACAGGTAGACGAAGAGGCAGATGCCGCCTAAAAAAAGTGTTCCAAATCGAAGATGCAATATGCATTTAAGGAGATTAGTGTATCAGTTTGAATGATTGGAGCTTGAAAATAACATTATTTTTATCATTTAAATGAAAATAATTGAAAAGTACCAAAAACGGTGGGGCTTAATGCCCTCCTTTACCCTAGATCTAGATTTACACTATACAGGCAGTCCAAAATGATTTTGTTTCATGCCATAATTTGCCAGTTATTGTTGTCAGCTGTACACACTGGCTTTGATAGATCTAGAGTAGCTGGTCGGGTGTGCTTTTGAAATAGATCTAGATCTAGATCTAGATCTATCTACTAATCTAGATCTAAATCTAGTCTAGCCATTCTAGGCCTACCCCGACCGTGAAATACTGGGACACTGCCAAGGGTAAAAAACCCAGCAAATATCTGATGGCAGAAAGCATGAAAACTAACCTGTATTGTCAACCAAGCATCCCACGGACTGGGATGAGGGAACTTGTAAACTGAGGCCTTCAAGTTACTTCTATGTCTCTCTCACAGTTAAACTTTTTTTTTTTTTTTAACTGTTAGATCTAAAAAACCAAAAATGAGAAGTAAAGCAGTTTAGAGCAGTTTAGAATGTGATTCCGAATACAATAATTGTTCACTGCACTAAAGACTGTGCGTGTACGCAAATTTTCAAGACTAATACGCAGAAGATTTGCTTCTGCAGGGACAGTTCCTTTTCTGATATTTGTTTGAAGGAAAACATTTGAATGTAAGCCACATCATTCTTTCATTTATTTTTAGATATTATCATCATTATCAGTTGCCCTGTCTGGAACAGGAATTGGCGATCATTACTCTTCACTCGGATCTGTCATCAGCAAACCTCAAGAAGGAGTTGTTGTTGTGACGTTTATTTGCTGCCCATTAAGATTAAGACTTTCTTTCAGTGAAAGTTTTTCTCTGTCTACCCTTGCTTTTCCTGCCTTCAATCTTCCCTGTGAATGCTAGATATTCGAGGCTCCTGAGGCGATAGATGTGCCCTAGAAATTTTAAAATATATATAGGATGTAATAAACGGACTGTACCAACTGCAGCACAAAATTGAGCGGAGGGGAAGTGCTCATTTTCGTCCTATTTGACTGAGTCTAGACTCTTTTAATGGCAAAATATTTTAAAAGTACTGCAGATACTCCGTGGGGTCGCAGCAGCGTTAGGCATAAAGTTAGAATGTGGCAAAATAAAAAGAGATGTATTTAGTGCAAAAGTATCGGCTAGGAGACATACAATCCCCCCCCCCCTTCCCCCCCCCATTTTTGCTATAATTTATCTTTTAACTTTTAACCCATTAATGAGTCCATTAGCCAGTGATAAGTGATATTTCTATCCTATCATGGGCGGAATCTTCTTTCTTAATCCATACATCTTTCGGCAAGATTGAATGATTTGTTAGGTGTGATCGATTTTAAGGTATTTTGAAGAACAAAATATTTTAAGTGTTAGGACTGTTATTTTTTTTTATTTGCTTTAAAAATGAAAAAATGAAAATCTTCCGACTATTAAACATACTTCATCAGACTCGGTCGTATGTAATATCATGCATGTAGCTATGCTGTGTGGAATTGTCAGGAATTCAGCAGCGAGCTGGGGAGGCTCACTTTGTACGCGTAAGCACGTCTTGGGAGAAGATGTGCTTGGCTAAACAAGGGATAAAACAGCAAATTGTTCAAGAAATTCATTGAAAGTATACACATCTTCATATCTGGATGGATGGATTTACGGATGGATAGGTGGAGGGAAGGACGGGTGGATGGATGAATGGATGGATGAATGGGTGGATAGGTAGGTGGAAAGATGGGTTGATGGGTAGATGGATGAGTGGGTTGGTGGATGGATAGATGGATGGATAAATGAATAGATAGAAATATGGATGGATGAATGGATTGATGGTCAGATAGGTGGATGGATGGATCGATGGATGGATGGATGGATGAATGATTGGATGAATGATGGCTAGGTAAATGGATGGGCGGATGGATCATTGGATGGATAGACAGGGTGGAATTGGATGAGCAGAATGACGTTTGGATAGATGGATGACTGATTAAATGGATGGATGGATGGATGGATGGGTGGAAGAGCAAATGGATGGATGGATATTTTTATATAGATGAACAAATGGATAGCTGATTAGACGGATTACTTCTTGGATGAGCTGAAACTTGAACATGTTTATATGTATGTGGGCTAGTCTGTGCATAGTTAGAGATATGGACAGATGAACGAGTATCTAAGCACATGTATTTTGCAAATGCTATACTAGCTACATGTATTATGGGGCAAACACACTTGCACTCTTCTCTACATTCAAAGCCACAATTAACAAAAACCACAAGTACATAAAATAAAACTACAGACAAAAATATAGGGAAGAGGACAAAATGGTTTATTGTTACTCCAATTTATTCTCCGTTTGATGAGTTGTTATATATTTTGTAGGAAGCAAATAACATTTTGAGATTTGATTCATCTTAAAACCTAAAAACACAAAAAACAATATTCACATGCATACATTACATATTTCCATATTTGTCATTCATTTTCATTTGCTGAGATCTGATGGAAGATGTTTTGTAATGAAAGGTTAAAAATATATATGGAATTGTCACTGAGCAACATGTTTCACACACAGAACAGTTGTTGACATTATATTTGTCGTATCCAAAGATTTTCAGTAATGTCTGCACTTTTTCATTTGCACTAAAGATGTGCCATATTATGACAAAGACTGACCCATTGTGGCTCATTTAAAACAATACATGAATTTGGTGCTGCTCTACAGTTTTACCGCTATGGTACAACAGGCGGCTTCCTTTGCAAAAAAAAATTCAATCAAAAGATATGACTTGTCTGTGTGGGTGTGTGTATGTTTTCGTAGTGAGTCTTTAACAGGGGATGTAATTATTGTATGGGAGAAACAGCACAACGGGGCTATTTTCACTGCTCTGGGGTAATTCGAACTCTGGTAAACGTAATGTAATCGATTTCCCAACGATTTTGAATTAAACATCGCAACTATCCACCTTCATTGGATTCCTGCCCACTGTGGCATTTCGGGCAATGAAAAAGCCGATGAACTTGCCAAGACAGCCAGCAACCAGGAACAGATATTGCACCCATTATCATATAATGAAATTAAGTCGATCCTTAAACATAAGATTAGTCAGGAGTGGAGAAACAGGTTCCCAGAGTATGATCATAGGAAGGACCCTGTCAGACACCTTGAAAGGAAAGAGCAGGTGCAGATATTCCGCCTCCGGACAGGACACTGTGGCCTCAACCACCATGCCCACAGAATAGGCTTGTCGCAGACAAACCAGTGTCCATGCGGAGCCAGCCCTGAGACTCCAGAGCATGTCCTCCAGGACTGTCCACTCCACAGGACGGAACGACAAAACTATTGGCCTAGTACCACGGACCTACACACCAAGCTATGGGGCAGTGAGGCAGACCTTCACCTGACTACCCAGTTCCTGGCCCACACTAAACTAAAAGCATGACTTGGAACGCTGAAGAAGAAGAAGAATTAAGCATACTCCACTGTATTTGGATATACTATGGGTGTTACTGAGGCTGTTAATGTACAACGAAAACAGAAGCTTTCCCATTATACAAACAGCTGGAGGCAGGAATTAAACCAATCTGATATACTGAGTATTTGTTTGAACCTTCGTTGTGGACAAAAGGCATTTGTCCCGAAGGGATGTTTGGCCAACAGACAGAACAATGATTCTCATGAAGTTCACGAACTACTATAAGCTACTCTCAGCCGTTCTTCCAATAAACATCCAGTTCGAATCAAAATCACACTGAGAAGTATACTTCCTGAAATTTCCAATAATTTGGCATGTTTCTCCATTTTCAAAGCTCTCTTAGAGCCAAATTACTGATCCAAATCTTTCAGTGGGCAGATTGAAAACTGGTGTTCTCTGATAGAAAAAAGCTGGAAGTGAACCAGTTAAAGAGTAACGAGCAAGTGTGTTGTGTGCGTATCCCTAGAAAAAAAATGTGTTTGATCAAAACAAAGAGTGAAACACGTAAGAAAGTTTCTCCCTGAAGTCCCCTTGGAAAAGGAATTATATTTTACTTTCATATTTACCCAAGTAAGCAACTCTTAGATGGCAAGACACTTTATGGATACTGGTGGAAAGGAAAAAAAAATTCAATGAATATGACGTGGATAATTAATGGCATTTTCATCAACATCATTCCAAATAAATTACAGCACAAACAGATATGTGGACAAAAACACCATCACAGCATAATTCATGAACAACATGTCATCCCTGAATGTTTCTATCCACCTAACTTGGACTTTGGAGAAACACCATTTAACCTATAAATACACAGTTCATCACCATAGACATGCTATGTAATACCGGTACTTTAAACCATATTTGACATTTGATGTGTTGCATTTTCAATCACTTCACCCATTTCCTGAAACTTAAGCACCTGCAAGCCAACACCTATTCAGTTTTTTTCTGTCCCTTGTAAAAGTTTCAAAACTGGATTTAAATGGATAAAAACATTCAGTAACCATGCATAAAAAAACCTCCCCCTAAAATTGCTCTTTTGGTTTATAAATTGACATAAGACACAGAAACGATACAGATAATGCATATATATACTGATAAAATGCACTTAAAACTATTGATTTACATTCTCATTCCATTCAGCTTGTTTAAATTACATGAAAAAATTTGTCTGTGCGAGACAATTTGATCCATGGTATGGCAAGAAATCAATGAAAGAGTGAAAATCATCACCCAGTATTGCTTCTATCTCCTTTACATCAGGCTGGTCATCATGTATTGAGAAGATCACTTTGAACAATTTTGTAGTTAAACTTAATAATGTTTTAAAATCAACTTTTTCACATTTTAAAATCCACTCCCAAAAGCGAGGTACCTTCACAATTTTAGCAAAGAAAGATAAAATACATTTTGTTACGCCATCAACTGGTTTATCTCAATTTTTGTAAAATGTGGCGACAGAATAAAGGACTACTGGAGTAACAAAACACAAAACTGTCCAACAGAAACACTCATGATACAACACTCTTCTTTCATCACACTTTCCACTACTTTTCTCATATTTCAACCTGAAGCGACAATTACATAGATCTATTAAGAGCCTGTTTACAATATGTACTTTTCTTCATAATAATATATGATCAATCTTGCCTTTAATTTTCAAGACATTCAAACCTTCACCACTGGCTTTAAATATAAATGGCACAAAAGATGCACATCATAAGAGAAAATAGCAAAGTGTCCCTTTAGAATGACAAGGTTCTAACTCCCTTCCATCAACTTTTGAGAAATCGAGGATTGAAATTTCATATGATCCTGGCGTTTAGAGCAAAGAATTCTTTTCTTTTTAGTAATACTTGTACTTGCAAAATGCACATCTAATCTTCTTGATACTTTGACACACAATGGAGAAGGCCCATAGAAGCAGTGAGTAGTGCGTAACTCAGTTCAGCCAAGAAGTGGAGATAAAACTTTGTCATTGTAAGGGGACGAAATGATGTAAAAACACACAGAACAAACTGTCATGTACATGCCAGATGACAAAAAAACCCGTGTGTGACAACTGAAAATCAATTTAAAAAATAAAATAAAAACCACCCTTATCCACACTGGATAATATCACTGTTATCAATATTTGTACCTCAGTGTATCATTGGGCACATGCTCCTATGCCACATTTTCACAGAATTCAGTGCTGTTAGGGCTGGCCTTGGGAGCTGTGGGGTTGAATAATTATTATTGTTGCTATTCTGTTAAACCTGCAATATGGTGTCTGGGGGGATGTTCCAATGTCTTGTTGTGTGTACTTGACTAGATCAAATTACCCTGGGTCTAGCAGTCTAGCATGGGCCTAGTAGGTGCACAACAATTATAATCGCTGCTGTTCTTAATAAAATCTGCAATGCAGTGCTACATGTATGTTGCAAATTGTTGTGTGTACCTGACAACACTAGATTATCCTAGCACGGACATCCCTTAGTTGCTGGGTTGAACTGGGATCAATTGGCTTTAAAGCCAGCCCTGACAACTGTTTATTTTCGCATGAAGTGGCTTACTGCATCACATATGATGGAAAAAGTGCTTCATATAAATGAAAAAAAAAAAAAAAGTTCATAAATCCAATTTACACCAAACACTGCATAAATTATAAAAAAGTTACAAATGCAGCATTTTGCACTGGAACGGGTGCATATATATGCACAAAAAGCGACAGTATGACAAAATTTCATCATCCATTTACATCTTCTCAAACGAGTAAATAAAGAAATATTATCGAGCTCTAACAAACAATAGGAAGAACAATTAAGTTGAGAGCCAAAGGTATCAAACACTTAAGAAAGTATGTAAAAATGTTCTGAGCATTCTAAATGGCTTTATGTCACACTAATGTATTCTACAATCACACAAATGTTATACAGATTTCTAGTGAAACTTGTACTGTTATATTTTTTATTAACAGTTCCCTTTCACAACTGCAGCTGAGCAAAAACTCTCAAAGCAAATAATTATTAGCACATGATAGTGTTGATAGTAATTATTATTATTATTATTAGCTCCCAATAAAACATGCCAAACTCAGGAAAAGTGATTATGTTTTCAACATTACAACATTTTTTATTTTTTTTAGGAAATGCTGAGTTTTGAGAGTTATAGTTTCGAATGTGGCCTACTTTACATAGGACTGATGCTAAATGTGGCAGTCCACGGAAAAAGTTTGCCCATCACTGTCGTAAATCTTCAAAGTGGATTCTTGGGACGCTTTATTCTGACTGATATGTACGACACTTAATACCAATTCGCATTTGCACAATGAGAAACAGTAGATCAGCCACTCATAACTGTATCTATACCATAAAACATTTTATTGCATCGTTTCTGAATTATTTCACACACCAGGCTTTGTAACATACTTATATCTTTTTCCGCCATATTTTGACTTTTCTTCAAGCCTTTCTGTGACCCTACAGAATTTTATATATGTCACGAGTGGAGTGAGCGGGATTCAAGGATTACGGGGGCATGGAAGTGTAGGATTGACTCACCTATATTGACTTCTGTTAGTTAACGTTGAAGCGTGCATGTTGTGAGTGAAGTTGAGGCGTAGTAGAGGCAAAATCTGAATAGTCAGATCACTGCAAGTTAAGAGGTCCAAGGGGACAGACGTGAGATCAGAGGCAGTCGGGAGATTGTGTGTTTTCCAGTGATGACTGGTAGGTTGAACTGTGATTGATAATTATGATGATTGATGTACTAGATTCTCCTATGACCATGATGTAAATAAGTTATATGTGAGGACTGTGAAAGTCATTGATTACTGTGTATAGAGATGTGCGCTATGAGCGATAGATGTAAGTTAGGATCATGGATTCGTAGCGAGTCTGAGTACGGTGTGACACGGTGGAGGTGTGTTACCGTAAGATGTGTGGTGAGTGAAATGTGGACTATTGTGAGTACGCTTGATGGTTCGTAATGAGTGGTGAAGTGGATAGTAATTGTGTGGTGTATTACAGATGTAATGTTATTCTTATAGGTGCCGGGGTCGGGCAGAGAAGCCACCCGCGGTGAGCGGACTTGTGCCGGGGGTGGGCAGAAGGCTACCCACAGGCCGCCTGAGTGAAGCTATCGTGCAGGACAGCGGGAGCACATGAGTCGTGGCAGTCTGGCCACAGACAGGGACGTTGTTATTGTCCTTATTGCTATTCAAATGTTAATGTGCTATTACGATGTTAATGTGCTGTTAAGATGTTAATGTGCCATTGAGAATATAATGTGCTATTGAAATAGTAATGTGCTGTAAGACCTTAAGGGGAGATTGAGATACGGAGACTAGGTTGAGCAGGCGCCAGTAAGAGAGGCCAGCAAGTAATATATATATAGATGTGAGGCTGAGGCCAGAGCATATTTTAGAAAATATTATCGGGTTGTGGACCCGTAGAGGAATGAATGTCGGGAGTGCTGACCATTGGATGGTATTTGAATTTAACAATGTAATGCACGTATATCTTGATTTTTATGTATAATAAATGTGTGAGTCTGTTTGGTTGTTCTGTTAAGTGTTATACTTGTTCGTTCGTGATTGTTGTCCTGTCATAATTATTACATTTCCCAGTCTGGGATTTGTGACAATATATATATATCATATATATTATTATATCATTTTGTCACTTATAACTGCAGCCTGGGAACATAACAAACATGACAAAAATAACAATAGTAATCATTTGCCATTACTACAATGTTCCCTAGTAATGTGAACTAAAATGAAATGCTACTCAGACTTATCACAAGTTAATCTGAATATTCTTGTACCCTACACTTCTTACCCCAGAACATCCCACATCCAATCTTGAAAGACAAAAAAAAAATGAGTAAAATGTTTGCAAGTTTTTATCACGTGGAGTAAGTATAATTAAAAAACATCCCTTTTGATTTAAAAAAAAAAAACAAGAAAATCTCACAAAGACAAGAGAAAATGAAAAAAAAAAAAGCGAAATTTTAGCAATGTAAACGGGGAATATAAATATAATAAAAAGAGAAACTGAAAACAAACAGTCCGCATTTGATAAGTACACCAGTCACCACATACAGCCCGATATTCATAGTATAAATTTAAATGTTGTGAATTTTTTTCATGGCACTAGAATATGAACATTGTATTATGTTGAACATCACATAATAACTTTCTATTATTATTTCACTTACACAAAAAAATATATACACGTTCGTGCTGTATTCCTGATTTGACAATGATTCGACATCTCACTCACTGTTTAAACTTCACCCACCAATCTGATCATTTTAAAAACAGCATTTTCTCTTGGAGCTAAATTATTAACTCAATCATGCAACACTCACTATTTCTACCCCATTACAATTAACCTTTTCACATCATCCAACATGAAAAAAAGAGAATGGAATGATTGAAGGGCTTGGTTCTATACCATGCCCAAATCCACCTGGACTCCAAAACAAAGCAGTATAGTTGTGCACAAAGATCAGTAAGTACACTGCTTTCTGTGCAAAGCATGTAAAACCCAGAACTGTTTTTCTTAAAGTGAGGTCCCTTGAAAGAGCTGAAGTTTTCAAAATGAAAATATATGCATGAAAAATGTTTTTTTCTCAGTATTTCAATTTCAGCTTTTCATGAGTTAGGCATGATAAGTAACTAAGGCCTTCAATTTTTCACTTGTGTCTGTCAATTACCAGAATAAGGACACACGCTTTCAAGGGTTTCCTTTTAACCTTCTGCGCCCAAACAATAATAATAATAGATTGTTACAGCTTATAGAGACAACAATACATTTGCATTTGACAGAGCACTCATATGGCAAAATACAACATTAACTGCATCCAAGAACAACAGAATCCCAGCCAGTCTACAATGTGTCTTCCTTCACTTTTTTCATCAATTCTCACCACAAAACCAAACAACCATAAACTATTGACAACCACAATGTGATTTTCTAGCCCCCTATATTAGCTTCAAAAGTCTATGCAGACATCAAGTGAAAAGTGGCGAAACTATATGCAAATTTCTGTGAGGACATTTATTGTTTACTTGTGAAAAGTAGACAAAAGAAATGCAAATTTTGTTTGCAGCAATACATATGAATGTTTGAAAATTTAAAAAAAAAAAAAAGGTGAACAATATATAAAAGATAAATGCATATATATTATATCACATTATTGCGGAATGTCAATAACTATTTATTTCTTTATTATATATCTTAATACCCTGCTTGATCTGAAATCAAACAAACACACATACACTCAGCATAATGAGCATAATGCTGCCCAACTTTTCACATTTCTCGCCTTATGACCAAAGACTTTGTGTAAATCATCACCATCTTGACTCAGAAGAAGAAGATCAGATTGATAAAAATCTGTCTGACATGTAGACAATGACAAGGAATGCACATCATTATTTTTACTTCATCATTCCAACCAATCAAAAAACCACCCATGTTTTACATCCCACGGAGTTGAAATTTGAACAGAATATATATCCATCAAACTGGATTTGAGCAAGAATATAATATCATAAAAAAGGAATGATGTCATGATCATTGCAAAATCCAAGAGCATTGAAAAACAAAAGGTTTCAATTAGGAAAATCTGACAATCCCCTGTCTGGGCATGGAATTGTTAAACATTTTTTAAAATAGTGTAAGGTTCCTTTTGTAAAATTTACAATTTTGGTAGTGTAGGTTACCATTATCAGTATGAGAAACACCTGACGTCTGTAAAATTCCCCTGAATTCACATAATTCATTGTGAGCACACAAAAAAAGCATAATTTCCATGCTGTATTTCAGTATTTACCCATTCCAAACTGTCACAAGCAAATGAGTCCTTCCTGCCTGCTGTCCAATGCGCCTAAATATGTCTTGAAAGAAACCATAGTTTACAACCACACCCTGATGACAAACTCTTTTGAACAGAAGAACAATAAAATAATATACTAGTTTTCAATGCAAAGACCGCAAGTGAAAGTATGAGTTTTGCTGAAACCAGTGATACCTCTCAGTGGACGGAAATGCTACCAAGTGAGACATTTTGTTGTTTCCAATGTAACATGGTGCCTATTTCATTGAAATATATTTATATTTAAGTGCCAAAAATGATTTTTTTTTCAAAATTGTAGTGAAGTAATTAGAATTAACTCCCTTTGATTGGCCAAAAGACCTACAGAACTGGAGCTGAACTCAGCTTGGAATGAGTTAAATAATAGCAATGCTACTAAAGAATTCCTCTTTAGTCTTCTACAGTCACCAAATGGCTGTTTTATCAATTACCCATCCAAAGTTTTGTCAATAATTATGACTAATTCAACACCACCACTTACTCTCATCTGCAGATCAAGAGCCACGTGGCAAACTCTCATAACTTAGTTTCACAATTCTTTCAGGAGAAGCAAAAAACTGATACGTCTCCTTATCAGACTTCATAATTCCAGTACTTTAAAAGGTTATTTAACTCGCTGTTTAGCATCTCTGTTAAAACATTCTGGCTGTAATTCTTGGATAAAGAACTCAAAATTAACCCCACAGATGATGGCGTTTCATAATTACTAAATGTACAAATTCCCTGTCTTTTATTAACAAACATAATTTTACTGTGGTGTCATGTGGGGTGTAATTTGTATTACACAGACACAAAGATGAGGAAAAAAAATGCTGCCAAATATTGTTGATAATTACCTAACTGACCCATACACCAGAGATGGAACTTCAAGGCAAACAGTGTATCAGTGTACAGTTTTATCAAAGATGTCCTTTCAGACAACTGACAGTCTGACTTCATTGATATGTTCTCATAAATTATCACATAAAAATATCATTTAAAATCTGAAACAGGTCAACTGCAGATTTCATTTCAAATGTATACAAAGAGAAACTTCTTTTGTGAAAGATTAACTTGAATACTACCGGTTCACTTTTCTGAGTGCAGCTCAAAGTTGCAAACTGGCACAATTCAGTTTTCTCACAAATAAAAATCATTGATGATAATAAAACAAATATAATTTTACAAAGCGCAATATTTTTGTGCTCAATGTATTAAAAATTCACAAAGCTGATTTTTGAGCTTAACCATGAACTTCCCCTATCACTTGCTGCAGCCCGCTATATACCTTATAGTAAAAAAGGGCTGTTTGGGCCATGATAATTGGGTCTGAACAGCCGTTGCTATGATGACCAGAAGTTTAAAACATTTTATTTCTATTTACTTCTTACGAATTCAAAACTGAACGGTGATGAAACATTCCGTGAATTTTTTAAAGTAAAAATTGTGTCTTTTGCTGTTTTTCTATTGTCTTTAATTTTTGTTTAACCAACTTGCTGGACATAAAATTTAATCATCAGAATGGTCAATCATTTTTCTTTATGAAAATATTTTTTGGAGGATGATTGAAGCCGATTTGAATGCGTAATGGCAGTGTTTATGCAGGTCTTTGAAGTGGGTAGAGATATTCTTACTACACTGGGAAGTTAAAGGTTAATATAAAATTTATAAAGTCATTATATTTGAGCTTAACATGAATGTAAATAAACAGCCCGTTGTGACTTATTCCAATTTCTCTCTAAATAATCGGTCAAATTACCACCTTGTCATATTAAGTAAAATAATTCTGATATATTTGCACTATATCTGACATGAAATTGTGAGGGACAGTCAAATGAACACAGAAATACAAGAGAGCATTGCTAGATCTGGGATTATTAAAAACAATGAATGGTGAAATGTGGATCATTAATCGATGACACCATTCTGAAATTTTCAAAAGGACGAACTCTCATCAGTCTCACCTAACCAATTATGAGAAATGTGACAAATAAAAAGATGGAAAATAAGGCTGGTATATATTGTCGGTCGGCTGTTGGGACCTGAAAAATTTTGACACACAAAGATGCCAAGAATGGAATTTTATAGAATTGTGGAAAAATAACATCTCTAGTTATGGGAAGTTTGGTCAAAAAGGTACTCAAATTACAAATCTCTCTGTACTGATAACCACATTGGTTGGATGTCAATTGGTCAGTTTCATGGCAGAGGGGTGAATAGATAACAACAGCAGGGCAATGAAAAGGCCAACGCTTTTAAACCTGTATGACGAAGGGCTGAATAGGTCAAATTTGAGATATTTACTCTTTCGTGGTTACCTAGGTATATTGCAGGGCGCTTTACCCAAACACAAGCAAGTTTGTTAAATCTCTCTTAGTTTTTGTGTTATTTAGTATGATGAAAAGGCGAGAAATCAATGATGAGAGTGACACAAAATTTTCAAAACTGATTTTCTCACACTGATTTTGGTGGTTCACCCCCTTTGTCATACAGATAAGTTAAGCGTTTGCCTTTTCATTGTGCAGCTGTTGATATCTATTCGCCCCTTCTTCATGAAACCACGAATTCGCCAGACAGAGCAAATGGAACATGCATCTACCAGCCACTAACATCCTGAAACCAAAATTTCTTTCACTAACCACCATAAGGAGTTAGCAGCTTTTTCGTAGAAAAATGAAAGCCACAAATGAATGTAAAGCTAAGACTGGAAAACTTCAAGTTCTTGTGTCTTGTATCCACCAATCAGCATGCAGCTGGTGAGCTCATGGTAAAGGAGTATTCACACAGCTCTGATTCAGCAACTCTCATCAACTTGTTTTCCAGGCCACACAGTAAATAGATCTGAAGAGAAGCAAAAACACAATACCATCTTGCTTCAAGCTAATGATCCAAATATTCGAATATTTTCGTGCAACACTTTTAACTCGTTTTCTCTTTCTCCATTATGGCCCCAATATTAACATTTTCACATCGTACAGCTCATGTGTTTCATTACCTCTCTTTCATAATAATTATCTTCTGTAGATGCACAATATTGGGTTAGTCTGGAAACCACCAAAAAAAAATATTACATTAACCCTCACCCTGCGCGGGGCGGCAATAGTCGGTATTGACTTGCAAGCGCTCACGCCGCACGGGCGGCAAAAGTCGCCCAGGTCAAGCTGACCGCGCCACGCGCAAGCCGTATTTTCAAGCGTCGGGTCACTGACCTTTTTGAGACGTAACCACTGTGTTATTGTTCACTGTATCTCTTCTAAATGAAACGCATTGTGACATGGACATGTTAACCAGTGAACCACTGGTCGGAATCACAAAGACTAAGCTTTCAAAGGCTCTCCCCACACTTTCAAAAGATGTAACATCGACATGCGAACTGTTGCTCAACAAATTTGCAATATTATCTCATTCTCTCACAAGCTGACCACCATCTGGAGTTGTCTGTATCTAAGAGTAAGAACCAATCAGAACCAAGCTCTGAACTAATCTTTGCCCCAAATGCCCACATTGGTTTATTAGTATGTGTCAATCAGGATGAAACCATTTGTGTAGGGCCTGGGAGGGCGTGGCTTGTTATCACGCTTCGTTCTCACGAAAACTACAGCTGTCAGCTTGGAATCATAAGTCAGATAATTGGTTAGAGACTGACAGACTAAGGTTTTGCTGGTTAATTCATTATCAAGCGTGATAAGGCATAGCAGCGAATGTTTTCATACCGATCAATAAAAACCGAACCACGTGGACAGTGTATGTGGTCATCGCATAGCAGCACAGGTCAGTGACCCCAGATAAGATTCTCCGTGAGTAAGGTCACTGACCATGCAGCGGGCTTTACGGGTAGCGCGTGGGGTATGGGTTAAGATGTGTCAGTGTACAGAGCAGAATTACAGTAGCTTTAAGAGTACAACACGGCTGTTTCCAGTCTCTATACGGGAAGAATTTAGTTTTGGTGTCTGACCCATGCTGACCCTCAGTTTTATTGCCTCATGAAATACGATACCCAGGCCAGGTACTGGGCAGGCCAGCTTTACCTGTGTTCACCCACCGTGAAAAGTGGTGCAATTTAAATTTGGAGTTGATCATTTTATTTCCATTATTTCAAGCTTTGTCTACAGAAGAATGTTCGGTTGACTCCAGTGTCCGATAGAAAAATATTCCAGCTTTTTACTGATCACAACTTTGTAGAAATATTGTGGGCTAAGTGGTGTCTATTACAGTTTTTGTTAGGTGTCCTTTGATTCTAAAGTGTAAGACTAGGTTATACACCTTAAAAGAATGGCCATAACTTTTTACTCAAAGCATAGACAGCTTTGGGATAAGCATATTTATATTTAAAAAAGGCATATCTAGGTATCTGTTAAAATCCAGTTTGGAAACTGTCACAAATCCCAGACTGGGAGATGTAATAGTTTATGACAGGACAACAATCACGAACAAACAAGTTTAACACTTAACAGAACAATCCATCAGACTCACACATTTATTAAACATAATTATACAGATAATAGCGCAATTACATACATTATATTATTGGGATTAACTGCCGTACAACGGCCTTATTCTCACACACACTCTCCCTCGGATCCACAACCCGGTAGTTACTCCTAAAGGCACTTCGGCCTCAGCCTCTCCCCTCAGGGTCTTAATAGCACATTAATAATTCACTGGCAGCGCAGTCTCTCAATATCACCTTCCTATTGTCATACACCTTAGCACTCCCCTAGCACCTCAGCAGGGCAATAACACATTATCATTTCAATAGCCCCTCAACATGGCAATAGTACATTATTAGTTCCTAGCCCATCAACATGGCAATAGAACATTATCACATTCACGCTCATATCTACGTCCCTGTCCGTGGCCTGACTGCCATGACTTTATGTGCCTCTACTGTCCTGCACTGACAGCCTCACTTCTGGCCTATGTGTGGCCTCCGGCCCTATGCTGGCCTATCACCGTAGGCGGCGCTCTTTGGCCCGACCTCGGCACCTACAAGAATAACATTACATTGGTATAATACCCTACCATTTCTATTCACTCCACCTCTCCTTACAACCCATGAAGCGTACACACAATAGTTCACATTTCACTCACCACACCTCTTACGGTAACACACCTCCATCGGAGTACACACTACTCACTCGCGCTACAAATCCATGAACTCACTTTCATCTATCGCTCATGGCGCACATTGCTATATCCAATATCAAGGACTTCCACATTCCTCACATATACTTATTTACATCATGGTAATAGACGAATATAATATAATACATCAATCATAATTATCAATCAACGTTCTACCTACCAGTCATCACTGGAAAAACTCTCTCACTGGTCTCTCGACTGCTCCCCTTATGTCCGCCCGCTGGGCTCTTACTAGCGTCCGTTCAGTAGGACCTTCTAACTTGCAGTGATAGTAATACAGCGCTTTCGCCTCATTCAGACCCCCACCACTCATAACATGCACGCTTTTCTTCCTTGTCTACGTGCGTTAATTTTACTCTCTTCCTTTCACGTCTTTCCCTACTTGTCTGCCGTGAGCCCTTCTTACTCTACACCCGCTCTGTAGCAATCCCCTTAATTGCACTCACTCCACTCGTGACAGAAACCATTTGTTGATTTTATAATGAATTTTTTATTCCCGTTTAGAAATTTTTACTCACTTTCTTGAGGCTTGCTTTTGTTATATTTAACTTACAAAGGCAGAATTACGTAATCTTTCTAGATTTCAAGGTAAAGTAAAGATAACAAAATTATTTATCAATATTATGATTTTAAACTGAACTATTTTGTGTTAATTTTGTTTCAAGTGATACTAAAATGTAAGCTCCTAACACGGTAGAGTCAGATCACAGCTTGTCACACAGCACATGAAATCTTTTGAAAAGCTTTGTCGAATTTCCAATGTTCAAGCTTCGTCATTCAAAACAGAAATTTATGTACACAAATTACATGTCTTTACAAAGACATTACCGAGCAGTTAGTAGGCCACACTGTTACAGCAACAAACAATACAGAAACCCACATAAAAGCATCTATAGCCAAACAGAGATTTGATCATTTGAATGAGCTATTCTAATGTCCACTCTCTCATATCGCACAGCAAACCAGTCTCAGCTACTTCTTTTAGCACAATTGCTACCTCAATACAAACAATGAGACATATTGCAGATTTTACAAGGAAGCTTTTAAGGCAACGATGTACCCGAAGTTACGGTTCTTGGAGGATCACTATTTGCCATGGATAGAGTTACATAGATTCGGATTAGGACTGTTTAGCGAACAAGGTGGAGAACAACTTCACAAAAACATCTACATCTTAGAACAGCAAACACTTGGCGTTTTACGAAAGACAGACAAGTTACACTGCATCTTCAAAAAACATCTCACCAAGGTTTGCCCAGATATGTTTATAGAGGAGCCCCCAGTAAAAAAGGGAAAAACATTGTAGGTCCAAATTCGGGCAATTATTTTAAGTGAGGCCCTTTTCTTTCATTTGTGTACACATGATTGATGGCTTGGTGATGGTCTTAATGTTATCTTTTAATTCCTTGTAACTGTGTTGGTGAAAATGTGAATATTATCTGCTTAAAGAATTTGACATGGGAGCTCAGTATGAGCAGTTTACTCACAACTGTAAGTTGGCTTGTAAACAAAAATTAAGCAATGAATATCTGTATATTATGCTTCTTCACTTCAAATCTTGATCCGAATTTACTGATATGGATATATTGAATATGTTTATCCACATCAAAATTATTATCTAGTTGTTTGAATCGTTTATGCTGTTCTACAGCCATTTGCCACAGTTGATTGTGTGCACAGGTGAGCTCATAACTCAGAAAGTATTAATGGTTCCCTAAGTTCAAAACTTGTGTTGTAAAGTACAATATTTGAACTTGATGGGAATGTAAATTTTATCTCCTTCTATGCTTTGACAAAAGCACAATTAATTTTGTAAATTTTACTCTCATTTTTTAACAAAAATTTTATAACATTATTTGGAAGCCTTGGAAGGGTGATTTATGATTGTATCGTTTTATGGTTTTGTAACATCAATACAGAAAACATTTGGAACTTTTTTTGCAATCGTCAATTTTTTTAATCGGATGTCTGAGTGATGAGATATGTGATGTTTAAGTGTAGGAAAATGTTGAAAAATCCAGAGTTTCTCTGCTTACCCAAACCCATGTGCATCAGCGCAGAACGAAAACCCATAAAAGAGCAGGGCTGGACCATGGACAATGAGACTCTGACCACGGAACCTCGGTCATCTGTAAAACAATACTCAGTGGCCAAAAAAACTAAATATCCCACTAGGAAACAGCGGTGACAAGACAGGAATATAGAATGCTTTGTACACAAACATACATTATGCACATAGGTAATACGAAACTTCACAAACTCAGGCTTTGTGCATCGCAGCTTGAAAGGTTGGGCAGAGACACTTAACTGTAGCATGCACCATATGGCTCGATTGTAAAATGGGTCACTCAGTCGATGCATAAGGAGATGTGAAAAGGGCAACTTGTATAAATGCAGAACTTCAAAAAAATCTAGTTAACATAACATGTCCATTGCTATTTTATAAATAAATTATTATTTGAGACAATACGAATTCATTATTTCATTCATCAGTATTTATTTTATCCTAAAGCAATCCTATTGCTGTATGCACTCAGCCTCTACTAAGAAACTGAAATGTTATGAAGCAATGAGTGTGGTCACCACTGAGATGAGTTCGAATGCAACTAGAACCCAACTACCACCAAAGAAATAATTGTAGGAGAACCCTGATTTGCAACCTGAACCTGGGTATGACTACACCCGCCACAGACTTAAAACATGTCAAAAGCTGAAACACTCAAATCATAGGGGTCTCTTCCTCTTGAGATCTGCTGCAGTCTTCCTCTCCTGTGGTTTTCATTTTTAAAAAAAATTATTATTTCTGTTTTTTTGCATTTTGTTTTGTACAGTAAAACCTCGTTATACCGCCAAGTAAGGGGCAAACAGAAAATTGGCGGTATAACGAGAATGGCGGTACAACGAAAATACCATGTAGAACAAGGGAAATAAGTAATTTACCAACATTGGACTGGCTAACAAAGTAACGTCTAAAACATTGCAGTTATCTCCCTTATCTCTCCACTGGCCATAAACCTCCGTTGTCATTTTGAAGTTTACATTGCTTGCATTTGTATTTTTGTTGTTGTTGTTGTTGTTTGTGTTTATGTGTGTTGGAGTTTATTTATTCAGGAAATCGCACCTTAAGAGTAAAAGTATTATGTATTGCAACACGTCAAATAATGCTACATTACAATTCAGCAACAAACGTGTGTTGTTTGCATCGTACCCCGCGACCGGTATGAACCAGTTGACGCATCACCTCGCGCGCTTACGTTCGTTCGCAAACTCTCTATTGAAATGTGACCCGTCTTTCCCACTGCATGCCCCATCAGTAGGCCTATCAGGACTTCAAAAGCGAAGACTGTGTAGTAGGATTGGTGTTTGAGTAACAAGTACAGACTGTGGCGCCATGTGATGTTCCGTCTGTTAGCTGGATTTAGGTAGAGGTGGGGAGTGGGGGTTAAATTTACGTTGGCGCTATAACGAGCAATATTTACTATACTCAAGTTATGAATGTAGCAGTCAAACTGTTGGCGGATGGCGGTATAACGAGATTTTTAGTGACTTTGTATAGGTGTCAGATCCGTTCCAAGGCGAAAAGCTGGCGGTATGCGGGAATGGCGGTATAACGGGTGGCGGTATAGCGAGGTTTTACTGTAGTTCACTTGGATTCAGTTCAGATAGTGAATTTATTATAATTGTTGAAGATCACAGGGGTTAAACAACCTTATTCATAAAAAGTGGTTTTTGCCTTTATCTTTCCTATCTACAAGCTTGGTTCAGCCACATTGACTGAAAAAACGAGCAGCAACCACAAAATATTAGAAATTACCCTTTTAGTTATAATAAAGAAACTACGGGCATTCAAAGTTTAAAAATCAAGTTTTTCTATTTCACATTTTCATGACTGGTTATTTTTCCCATGTGGTCTTCTAATACAGCAGGATGCCACTCACCTTTGCTTTTCTAGCCCGACCAAACGGACAAAGTTGGTTGTCACCCCCATCCATAACCACCACGTGCTGTCCTTTCTCAAGAGTGACCGTAGCTGTCCGTCCCAGTGTTACAGGACTGTGGGGAAATGCCTCCTGGGTGACTTTGCTAAATGGGCAGACTTCATATTCATATTGCTTGACATGTATTTTAAAGCACTGCTTGCTTAGGGGGTAGAAGACTCCATTGGGACCATAGTTCTGTTGACAAAAACATGAGCATTCTCAGGCCCCATGGAGCATGAAATATTGCGAGTCAAAAAAGAATTAAACTCCTTGGAATAAAACCAGAAGTATGTGCATTCTACGATTTCTTTATTTGTTTAATTTTCTATCCTGTCACATTTTTGTCTTTCCTGATGAAGGTCAGTTGACCTAGGCTTGAGTACTCTTTCCTTTTTTGCTTTGCATTTTATTGTATTGTTTCTGTATTATTTCCTACATAAGCTTTGCAGCATACAACTTTTTTTTTGCCACATTTTGACTATAAAAGATGTATTATTTCAGCCAATTCTGTCACTATTGAGGTCCCAAGTAAATAATTATAACCATTTCAGGAGAATTTTTGAGAATTACAGACTTCCAAGTTTCTCCTGATCTCTGTTTGCTCAAACAGGTTAGGATAAATGTTTTACACTCTTCCACAAATACATTTTCACACTATTACACAAACTTCAGCCAGCCCACATATGTCACCTTTTTTTCGGATTCAGTGAGTTCAGAAGTGGCCTGTTTCAGGTACTCTTTTTGCAATTCTTTTCCCTTGGCTCTGATTTTCTCTTCCTGTTGGTGAACAGCTATGATTGCTCCGCACTTGTCCATGCAGGGTGAATGAAAGACAGCTCCCTGTGGCTCACCATCTGTGTGGTTGATGACAAAATATAAAACAGATTTCATAAATGAATAGCCCAGGGGCCAGCCATTATGCAACTATGCTCAATTTTGGCTATGTCAGACACCACCCCAACCCACCCTCATATATGCTTTTCCTACACCTGACCTCCCCCCCCCCCCCCCCCCCCCCGTTGAAAAACGTGTACCAACCCCAACCTCCAGAGATTCCCACTCCCTCCAGGTACACTTTTTTGTACAGGGGGGGGCAAAAACCCCGAGGATGAACATTTTATGGATAGCCCTTCAGTCTATTATCTATAACACACCATTACCTCTTATCTTGATTCCACTTGAACTGAGATCAGTACAAAATAGAATTCAGGTGCATTCATTATTCAAAAAACACACAAAATAATGATAAACTACAATGACTGTCAACTTCTATGAATAAAGCTACATTATTTGTGCTTCTTATTAATTTCCAAACTTTACTACCATTACATTTATTTGATTTTATTAATATAAAATATATCTTTATATAAATAAAGAGGGATGGAATGATCAGAGATACCAATATGCGTCATTCATATTCACAGACATCCATGCATGTCCTCTTTCCCATCTCTGTATGTCCACTGGTCCTTTGAGAGTCCCCATCTTTTCCCACCATGCCCATTCCTAGGCTCTAAATGTAACTTTCCTTCACAACCACCTACAAACCTTTGATCCGCATGTGATTTGGCATCAGAGCACCAAACCATTCATCACTTCCATCGCAGCAATCACATATCCCATCATTCACTTTGCTGGACATAACATACTGTGGCGGAGAGCCAGCAAGTTGTCTAGTACAATAAAATCTGCAGATAAAAAGTCAGTGAAGAATATTTCAAATCAAATGGATCACTATGAATAATAATGTCACATGATGTTCTAACATTTGATCCATAATATCAGCTTGCAACATCTAGATTAATCTCACCAGTCTAAACAAGGCACAGTGTGTTTTCAGCTAACTGCCCAAGTAAATTGCACTACACTTTGCTGCCAAATAAAGGCACAAAATACTGACAAGGTCCAATTCTTCCCTACAGCAATATATCAACATGACTGTATAATGTATTTCTATTATATATTGAATCTGGTCAAAATATTTCATACATACATCTATTGCGTATGAAATACATGATTGGACTGAAACCATACAGAGTTCAATATTTCCTACCTTGCATTTATATATATTTTAACACGTCACAGTTACAGTATGCATCAAATATTAAAACACCACATATACGCACAATTCTTTCCTCTTGATTATAAATTTTCAATTGTTCGGGTTTTGTTGTTTTCTTTCACACTGATTATGTGATTTAATCTCTCCAGTGTCATGAAGTTAATCTGTTGATCATGGCAATTATTAAGAAAAAGCTTACAGAAATAAATTAATAAATACAACAAATATGGAAACATCCATGACCTAAACAATTTATGAAACTGTCAGTAATTAAATAATTATAAAGATCATGGTGAGAAAAAGTAAAAGTAGGTAGTCCAAACTGATTTTTATTTTTTATCATATCTCACCAGCTTTTGTCTAATCGGATGGGGCTTGCTTTTCCAAAAATTTTGATTTTGGAAAGTAGCTCTGTCGGTAAATTTTGTCTTCCAATGGATAGATCTCAGTATTTTAAGAAGTTTCATACCAAATTTGTCTCTGTATCTCCATGTTTAAGAAAATTGTGACATTTTGAATTTTTTTAAATTTGTGGTAATTGTGTCATCAGCCACGAGGCCAACTTTGACCGCCCATAAAATGATGGTTTATTGGGCCACGGCATTAAAAATTCTCAGTATCCAAGTCAAGGGGGTGTATACTACATTTAATTTTTTTCAAGGGGTACAAACCTAATACAAGCATCTCATTTTACTTTTTTTAGTCATCAAGCTTCATCCGACGTCATTTTTTTGTGAACTCTGACGGGGGAGATGAAAACAATGTTTTTATTTTTTTTTTAATTGAAAAGGAGGTCAACCGTGTCACCATTGACTTAGCACTGAGCGTCGGACAAAGGTGACGAAATCAAGCATTGGGTTGGTCTATGAAAACAGTCGGTGCTTCGCGCTGAAACATGCCCTATGTCTGAACTTGGAATCCCCTTATAATACAAAGGCTGAGGTTTATTTGCATACAATTTTGATCCTGATCTATAAAAGTTTCCGCTAGTTTCTCGGTCTATAAACTTTTCAACAAATGATGTTCAAAGCAACTTCAACTTAAAACACAATCGCAGTGAGAAATACAAATTGCATTTTAAACGTCATTTATCTGGCTTTCTATGTGTTAGTTTCAAGCACGTGCACTACATCGGCGTGACGCTCTGCAACCCTTTGTTATGAGAGGATCAATTCGGTACGCTCAGCTCAGAGTGAAAACGGCAAGACTATGTCCTGTTCAAGCTATAAAAACACACAGCTAAACACAATAAACAGTACAAAAGGAAGTATATATTTTGTCAGAAGAAGGATTGAACCTTATTTTCATGTAGGATACATGTCGTTTCACATTTAAATACACGGTAGTAATAGCCGTGTAATGTTGGCCTAAAATTATGCCAAAACGGTATTTTGCCCCTTCAGCGGGGCAGTTTGGACTACCTAGTAAAAGTTCTCATGCCCTATGCTCCCAAAATCACCTTTTTCTATGCAACACAGATTCACTACTGCTTACTTGCTATCAGGACATGCAGATGTTCCTGGTTCATCAGAAGAGTCAGGACAATCACAATAATCATCATTTACACGTTCATAAGGGATGTGAATCTGTGGGAAGTAGTCACTGATCTGAAGTATTGGACTTTTTTCAATCCCAGAATGTACATTATACATACTCTTATTTTTATTCTTAAATTTTTTAAGAGAACACTGTATAAGAATTGTATTACAGTTTTACACCTCATATTTGTTAATTTCTTTTCCATTTAGCCATCAGAAATAACTGAAAATGGGTGTACAATATTGAACTTTGAAATCTGTTTAAAGGATTGGAGTCACATTCATTGCCATATTTTAGGACTGATAGCAGTATAAAAATGTCCCAAAAATAATTTTATAATGTTCTGAAGCAATTTATTCAAAATTATTACCATCACCCACACATAATCACAGCAACATGACATTTTTCACGAATAAACCTAGGACCATTAACAAAAGTAAAGGACATGTTTCATACATACCTGAGGTGCTGTGAGGCAAACAAACATATTATTCCCATCAGCTTTATATAGGTGTCTTTGGGATGGATGAACACCCAATAAGCTCGAATGGGTCTGTTTCAGAGCACTGTCTTTAGCAGCTTCGTCTTCCCTTGCGTTCATACCGTCCACCTTATTGCGACATACTGTGGTCTCTTCTACTGGTTTATGATATGATTTTTTAGCACCAACCTTAATCTCTATTTCATTAATTGACATATGGACGGGGCCATTCCGTTTTACACTATCATCTTTTTGCTGCTGTATGTTTACATTTTTCATCTGTGGTTTGAGTGCTGCATTATGATCTCTGTCAAAATGTTCTCCCTGTTTGATATCTATGTCAAATTTACTGTCAGCATCAACAATTCGATTCCGTTGCTTCATTAATGGTTCTCCATCATCTGCATCTAAACCCACAAAATCTTTGAGAAGATCAGTATCACTCCATTTGCGATCTCGCTTGCTGGATGTCAGCTGGCCCAGTTTAGACACAGTGAGACACTGAAGAAGATAGAAAAGGACAGCTACTACTGCCAACAAGGCAAGAGTTCGATACTTCCGCTTGAATATAGCATGCATTCTTTCTGAATCTACTGTTCCATCTGCTGTGAGGGAAAACAGATTAACCCATCCCTTGTCCGATTCCTCACAGTTACAGCAGCATTTCAAAATCTGTCAAGAAAACAAAGAAAATACTTTGAATATTTTCGTAAATTGCACTTTATGCATCCACAGGCATTGTGTGTGATTTACAAGTTCTAACACCTAAAACTGTAAAAATTGTGAATTCCAGTACTTACAGTGTTTAGCCATAAATTATTGTAGGCTATGTAAATGTTTTTGGATATTATTAGATATAGTCTAAACCGATTTTTACTTTTTATCATAACTCACAACTTGTTATCTAATGTGATGGAGCTTGCTTTTCTGAGAGTTTTGATGCCAAATTTATTATTCTGGCTTAAAGGCTTTGAAAGTTGTGGCATTTTCAAAAGTGAAAAAAACATCTCGATGTTGCTGCCTTTTGCAAATTGCATGATAGTCCAACTTTGACTGCCCCAAAAATTCTCAGTTTCCATGTCAAAGGGGTGTACATTATGCTCAATTTTTTTCAAAGGGTGCAAATACAACACTTGTAAGCATCTCATTTTACGTTTTTTTAGTCATCAAATTTTATCCGACGTCAATTTTTTGTGAACTCTGACAAGGGAGATGTCACAAATCCCAGACTGGGAGATGTAATAATGATTATAACAAGACAACAATCACGAACGAACAAGTTTAACACTTAACAGAACAACCCATCAGACTCACACATTTATTATACATAAACATAAAGATAATAGCGCAAATACAGACATTATATTATTCAATTCAACTGCCGTACAACGGCCTTCTCCCTTACGCACACTTCCTCGGGTCCACAACCCGGTAGTTACTTTCTAAAGACACTTCGGTCTCAGCTTCTCCTCTCCATGTCTTAATAGCACATTAATATTTCAATGGCACCGCAGTCTCTCAATAGCCCCTTCCTATTGCCATAACACATTAGCATTCCAATAGCACATCAACATGGCAATAGCACATTAGCATTTCAATAGCACATCAACATGGCAATAGCACATTAGCATTTCAATAGCACATTCACAATCATATATACGTCCCTGTCGTTGGCCAGACTGCCACGACTCATGTGCCTCTACTGTCCTGCACCGACAGCTTCACTTCTGGCCTATGTGTGGCCTCCGGCCCTATGCTGGCCTATCCCCTGGCTCACCGTAGGTGGCGCTCTTCGGCCCGACCTCGGCACCTACAAGAATAACATTACATTGGTATAATACCATACCACTTCTATTCACTTCACCCCTCATTACAACTCATCACAATAGTTCACATTGCACTCACCAAACATCTTACGGTAACACATCTCCACCGTAGTATACAATACTCACTCTCGCTACAAATCCATGAACTCAACTTACATCTATCGCTCATGGCGCACATTGCTATATACAGTATCAAGGACTTCCACATTCCTCATACATATACTTATTTACATCATGGTAATAGACGAATATAATACATCAATCATAATTATCAATCATCGTTCCACCTACCAGTCATCACTGGAAAAAACACTACTCCCAAGTCTTCCGACTGCTCTCCTTATGTTCGCCCTCTGGGGCTTTCTCCCGCGTCCGCTTCCTTGGACGTCTTAGTGTGCAGTGATAGTAATACAGCGCTCTCGCCTCATTCAGACCCCCCAACTCACAACATGCACGCTTTAACGTTAACTAACAGAAGTCAATATAGGTGAGCAGCCTCACTATCCCGTGAGTCGTTCCCCACTTCCATGCCCCCGTAATCTCTGAATTCCGCTCACTCCACTCGTGACAGGAGACAAAAGTAATGTTTTGCTGTTTTTCTTAAAAAGGAGGTCAAAGGTCAACCGTGTGCGCCATTGACTTAGCACTGAGCGTCAGACAAAAATGATAAAATCAGTCTTTAGGCGGGTCTATAAAAACAGTCGGCGCCTTGCGGCATATGTCTGAGTTTGTCATACCTTATAAATACAAAGGCTGAAGTTCTGTTGTGTATAATTTTGATCCTGATCTATTAATTCTTTAAAGTTTCCACCATTTTCTCGGCCAACAAACCTTTCAACAAATGATTTTTAAGGAATTTCAACTCAAAACACAATGGAAAATACAATGAATTAAATCCCATTTATCGCCCTTTCTGTGTGAGTTATTTTCAAATACATGCGCAACATTGGCACGATGCTCTGCAAGCCTTTGTTATGAGGGTGCCAAATCAGTTCGCACAGCTCAGAATGAAAACTGCAAGACAACGTCTTGTTCAAACTTTAATTTAATAAAAACACAGCTACACACACTAAAAAATACAAAAGGAAGTAGGCCTATATTTTGACAGTGGAATAATTGAACATTATTTTGATGCCTTTTTACATTTAAAGTTTAAACACCCAGCAGCTCAGCAACAGATTTGTATTTTGTAATGTTGGCCTAAACTTTTGCCAAAACTGTATTTCGCCCCTTTATTGGGTCAGTTTGGTCTACCTAATATAATAAATATATAATAGCCTAGGCCTAGGCCTACAATGGGTTTTGTACTCTATAAATGTTATAATCATTGCAGCATTGTGAAATCTTGAATTTTTTTCCCTTCTTTCAGTTTCTAGATCTATCAATGCATCAATTTTTTGCACTCGAGTCTGCAGTGAACAATATTAGATTGGGTTCTCAGATTATTTATACTACGCCACAAAAATTTATCCTAATGAGATATTTACTGATTTAGGACCATGTGAATCTCAATCAATCTTATAAAAAACAATAAATCTAGATTTCTAGATCTAGATCTAGATCTAGATCTAGCCTAGATCTCTAGCATTTATAAACTAAACCAAACCCACCTCAGAACTTTTGTTAAATTAAAAATGGTCCAGATAGTTCTATCTCGATACAGATTCTAGAATCTAGATGTACATTGCTAGGCTTTGTTTTTGTATTGTTTTTTTTGTTAAATTTTTATTTCCTTTAAATCGTAAGTTGAAGATAAAAATTAAAGGTTTCATGGCACATTTAATTTAGAATCTAGATCTAGATCTAGATTTTCAAATATAAATAAGGTTTCTTGGGTGGTGTGTCAGTGACACAAATGTGGAAATTTCATCACCTGTCCTTGTGCATAAAGCGAATAATTCTGGAGAAACTAGATATCTAGATCTAGTCTTACTAACTACAGGAACCCTTTCTCATAGAAACCTACTGTGCCATATAATAAACTAACAAGGGAGCAACCATCTTGAACATAAAAAAACTTTCCTTCCCGATTAGAATGACATTTTCGATCACGAAACAATTATTTCCACACCGCTGACTTCGAGCCTCAAAACTTTTCAAGAAGCAAGCCACAGAATGCAAGCGTAACAGACGATCTAGATATATCTAGATCTAATTTTATTTTTTCTTATGTGTTCGATAATAGCTTTATAAAACAAAGTTCGAAATAGGCTAGGCATTGTCTCCTATCTGATCTAGATCGATACATTTCTGTGGAGTGCCACCGTACATGTTCAATTGAATAAAATGATAAAAAGAGGAGTAAACAGTAGTATGTATGACTATGTGAGCATGTGTGTTTATTCTGCGAGTGCGCACTCGTGTTTCCACGGAGGTGGCAAGAAATGACGTTTTGTGCGTTAAAAAAAAAATTAAATCCATGAAATCAAGTAGCCTACATGGTATCAGACTTGTAGCCTACTGTGCTGTATTTCTCCACTTGCCTTTCTTGTACATGTAATTGTGCAAGCTTATCCTTAAGTAGTATCACGCATAGGAAAGTTTAAAAAAATGTCCATGTCCATTATTATTGTTGATCTTGCAATCAAAGACCGAAAGCAGACAAAATCCTTCTGCATTATATATTATCCATGTAGTCTGCCTTTTTTCATTGCTTATAATGTACACGTCATTTTTCCGTTTGCGATATATTTGTGAATGTCCTAAAAATATAATAGAGATAAAAATACCTGTACATTCATGTTATAATTACTTGACAGTGGAATGCTTAAACAAATTTCCATGAGAAAGCAATGGTTATTCCAGGTGTTGCTCAACACTGAAGTCAGCAGGAATTTATTTAAATGTTCTTCCCAAAATTTGGCCAACTCTTGTTACCTTAAACAATGCAATTTCAGTTTTGAGTAGAGTTTTATGGCACATCATCACAATGGAATGCCTCAAGTCGTAATTTCTAGAGGAATATTGTGATTTGATGAAGCTAAAAAATGTGACGCCTGTGACGTGATTAATTTTTTGTATGGTTATAAAAGTTCCAGCAAATGTACAGTCTTTCTGTCTTTCCTTTTTCTTTGCCTGTCCTTTGGGAATTATTTCTTATGCGAGGCTTTGCTGCATACAGCTTTTACTTATTGCCAACTTTTGACACACCAATGTACAGTGCACACAAAGTATAAATTTGTTTTATCAATGAAAACTTACTTTTTACATAAACAATGTGAGATTTCATTGTGCATCTTCTTTTGTAATACAACTTCAACTCAGACATTCAAATATGAACAAAGACAATGAAACAACTGTGAAGAACACTTTATTAGTAATATTAGTATAAATTTGCAATTCCTTGTTTCTATGTTTCGTATGAACTCCAAAGTTTCTATTCCTGACAGCCAAGGTAAGAAAAAAAAATTCTAAATTCCACAACACAGCAACAGAAGAGATTTGGGTTTCATACTGACAGGTCTGTATATTATTACATCATAGATATATTCATCATCTGAGACTATTATATGTCACATGTTCCAAAGTATGACAAAGTAAGCTCAAAACAATACATGTGAGCATTGACTGTAACAAAAAAATTGTAAACTGCCAGGAACCGAATAATGCCCACCACCACCCCTCCCCCCTTCTTAGTTATATCTACTATACTGCCATACTTCCTTTTCACTCTCTCTCACTCATTCACATTCATGCAGGTTCTCACATGCACACACTTCATGCATGCTACACAGAAAACTGGAATCTCACACCTCCCCCCCCCCCCCCCCCATTTTTACACTACCTAACTACCAAAGATATTTGCCGCCATACTTTCTTCTCACTCACACAATTCACATTCATACAAGTTCCCACATGCAGACATTCATGCGTAAGACACAGATTATATATAATGAGAGAGTGCCCCCCCCCCTCTAATTATAACACTAAAAAACTAAGATAATACAATGGTGAAGAACATGACTTGTTCCCATGAATTCCAAACACAGTTTCTATTATCTTTATGCCAAATAACATGCTGAATGTTTACAGTTACAGTGAAAAAAATGACTTGCGCACATGATCTCCAAATACAATATCTGTTACTGAAAAGTCAAATGCTTTCCCCCTTCACATTTCATTCCACAGTAACAGAAAAAATATTTGACTTCATATGCACAGACCACTTCCAAACAAAATGAAGTTTAAAAAAAAGTTCTTTATCCTCCCCCCCCCCCCCCCCCCCAATTTCACATGAGCATTTATAAAAAATAAAAAAAAAACTAATACAACACATCAATGTATCCCCCCCCCCCCTCTCCTGCACCTTTTCCAACACACACACACAAACACAACCATTTAACATCAGTAATCAACACAGGAGTAGCAGTAACCTCTCATTACATTTATCTTTCACCCCATACATTTGTACTGCGTAAGAGTTAGTTCACGGCATATTCTAAGTTAAAGTCATGTATTTATAAAAAAAGCCAGACTCCCAATTTTTGTTGTGTTTCATATGAACCCTGAAGTAAGTTCCATTTTATCACTTGAAAAATCGTGTAATACCTAACATATTTCAGCACCAATTTCAAAGTATAGCAAACAAATTCAAGATATTTCACAAATATATTAGAAAAAAAACATCCACCAACTCTTCTATTTTATATGTTCCCCAAAATTTCTATTCCTGACAGTGAAGGAAAGAAAAATATCTAAAATGCCATTGTGCAGCAAAGGACAGAAGAGATCTGGGTTTCATCCTAACAGGTCTATAAGACATGACTATGAATTGAAATACATTCTAACAAGTAATAATATACATGGCATCTATTCTGAAGTACAGGAAAGTAAATAAGCTCAAAACATTTCAGCTGAGCATTTACATCAGAAAGCAGTTCATGATACTCCTCAGAATGCAGATCAACTGAGCCACATCCAATCAAACTAACATTTATCCATTATCAATACAGAACAAAAGAGGCACAGATAATCCAGCATTCATCTTCAGAACTGCGCAACAATATATGAAATCTAAACTGAGTCAGAAACCCACAAAACAATGAATGAAAGAAAGTGAAATTTGGAAAGAACGGAAGAAACGAAATTCGATTACCACTGACACATCCCATATTACATTAATGCCAATATGAATGCAGTATACTGTATAAATTCATGTTTAAATTGAGCTACAGCATATGTTATATGTTCTAGAATTTATACACTATATTATACCCATATATGCACCAAAAGAACATAACCATATGCAACAAAACAACATGAAAATTCTTGCATACCAAAAAACCATGGACACAATTTCTCAAATGGCACACAGATCTAATGTCCTACACATATCAATAATTGTAATGTCAATCACTTCAATTATCAGTGACTTTCAATTATCACTGACATATCCCATATTATATAAATGCCAATATGAATACAGTATACTGTATAAATTCATGTTTAAATCGAGCCACAGCAGATGTTATATATTCGAGAATTTATACACTATTTATACACTATATTATACCCATATATGCACCAAAAGAACATAACCATATGCGACAAAACAACTTTACAACATGAAATTTCTTGCATATCAAAAAGTCATGGACATAAACAGCCACATACATATTTCTAAATGTCCTAAGCATATCAATAATTATCAACGACTTTCAATTATCACTGACACATCCCATATTACATAAATGCCAATATGAATACAGTATACTGTATAAATTCATGTTTAAATCGAGCCAGTACAGATGTTATATATTCGAGAATTTATACACTATTTATGCACTATATTGTACTCATATATGCACCAAAACAATCATGTGCAGCAAAACAAAACAGCTTTACTACATTAAAATTCTTGCATACAAAAAAGTCATGGACACAATCTCTCTAACAGCTACATACATATTTCTAAATGTCCTAAGCACATCAATAATTGTAATGTCAATCTCTTCAATTGTCAATGACTTTCAATTATCACTGACACATCCCATATTATATAAATGCCAATATGAATACAGTATACTGCATAAATTCATGTTTAAATCAAGCCACAGCAGATGTTATATATTTGAGAATTTATACACTATTTATACACTATATTGTATTCATATATGCACCAAAACATAATCATATGCAGCAAAACAAACAGCTTTACTACATTAAAATTCTTGCATACAAAAAAGTCATGGACACAATCTCTCTAACAGCTACATACATATTTCTAAATGTCCTAAGCACATCAATAATTGTAATGTCAATCTCTACAATGGTCAATGACTTTCAATTATCACTGACACATCCCATATTATATAAATGCCAATATGAATACAGTATACTGCATAAATTCATGTTTAAATCAAGCCACAGCAGATGTTATATATTTGAGAATTTATACACTATTTATACACTATATTGTACTCATATATGCACCAAAACAATCATATGCAGCAAAACAGCTTTACTACATTAAAATTCTTGCATACAAAAAAGTCATGGACACAATCTCTCTAACAGCTACATACATATTTCTAAATGTCCTAAGCACATCAATAATTGTAATGTCAATCTCTTCAATTGTCAATGACTTTGAATTATCACTGACACATCCCATATTATATAAATGCCAATATGAATACAGTATACTGCATAAATTCATGTTTAAATCAAGCCACAGCAGATGTTATATATTTGAGAATTTATACACTATTTATACACTATATTGTATTCATATATGCACCAAAACATAATCATATGCAGCAAAACAGCTTTACTACATTAAAATTCTTGCATACCAAAAACCCATGGACACAAATCTCTCAAACAGCATGACACATATTTCTAGTGTCCTATGCATATCAATAATTATATTGTCAAATCCTTCAATTATTTGCACCAAAAGAACTTAACGATGCCAGTGCCTACTCTTAACAATGGACTAGTGCACTAACCCACTTCTACATACAGCAAAAAAGCATAGAACATACTGACATCATATATCATGTTAATCTTAATCCGAATGTATTGTATTCAATTCATTTTTAAGAATAGACCGGTGAACATGTATTCAGTCGAAACCGATACAGTTAAAGACATTTCAGTGTTTTTAATCCATTAACCCTAGACTTCTCAGTTTATATATATATGCTGAAAATGACCATCTCTTCAGGACAGGGAAATTATAAAGCATTATGTTGCAAACATTTAGTCAGACGAGGCTGGTATAGTTAAAAGATATAAAACATTTCGCCCTACTAAATGTTTTTAATCCGTTAGCTACAGTCTTCTCAGTTTATGATATGCTGAATATGATAATGTCTTCAGGACAGAGAAGTTATACTGCATTATGTTACGAATATTTAGTCAGTCGAGGCTGATATAGTTAAAAGATATAAAACATTTCGCCCTACTAAATGTTTTTAATCCGTTGGCTACACAGTCTTCTCGGTTTATGATATGCTGAATATGACAATGTCTTCAGGACATGGAAATAATACGGGAATATGTTACAAAACACTGTCAATGCCTACTATTAAAGTATAATTCATTAAGATGGTCACTGTCATTTCTATTGCATATTCTGAACCAAATTCCTCCATGTGGGGAGATAATTTTCCATGAGAAAGATTCCAACATTGGCCTAAACTCTCAGAAATTGTGATTTCAGTATTTGTCATGAAAACAAGGATGATCAAAAAACGAATAATGACAATGTGGCCCGCCAGAAGGAAGAAAGTCACTTTTAGTCAATGGATAATTCATGTCACTTTTAGTTTAATGGATCATTCGTGTCACTTTTAGCTAATGGATAATTTACGTCACTTTTAGCTGATGGATCATTCATTACATTAACTTGTCCATCAACCAAAATAATCATTACTTAGCTAATGGATAATTCATGTCACTTTTAGCTAGCGGATAATTCATGTCACTTTTAGTTAATGGATAATTCATGTCACTTTTAGCTAATGGATAATTTATGTCACTTTTAGCTAATGGATCATTCATTGCATTAACTTGTCCATCAACCAAATTAATCATTACTTAGCTAATGGATAATTCATGTCACTTTTAGCTAACGGATAATTCATGTCACTTTAAGTTAATGGATAATTCATGTCACTTTTAGCTAATGGATAATTTACGTCACTTTTAGCTAATGGATCATTCATTGCATTAACTTGTTCACCGACCAAAATAATTACTGATCTAATGGATAATTCATGTCAGTTTTAGTCGATATAATTTATGTCACTTTTAGTTAATGGATCATTGTTGTCACTTTCAGTTAATGGATCATTCACAGCCTTAACTTGTCCCTCAACCAAAATAATCGTTACTTAGCTAATGGATAATTCACCTCACTTTTAGCTAATGGATCATTCATGCACTTTCAGCTAATGGATAATTGATAGCATTAACTTGCCCTAGGACCAGCATAATCATTATGGGTAAAAACATTTAAAATGCTCAGTTTATACAGTTAAAATCACTTAGATTAAAACAGCTCTTTTGTGAATGGATAGTGCAGATCTTTATCAAATTCTTAATGCACCTGAGCTTAACCATCAAGAGAAATGGCACTTTTTGTATAATCTCTATACTTTGCTTCTGGCAATTTTAATATTTTTAACATTCTGAACATTTAACATGACAATTTTTAATGTCCTTCTGATGGTATTTTTAATATTCTTTTGGTGTCAATTCTAATTGTTTTTATACAGCAATTTTAACCTTCATCAACAACTTTCAGTGAATGAACACTTATAAATCTAATGAATGACTCCGACAATTCTTCCCAAAAATAAATTAGTGCCATTATGCGTATATTTGCTCTAAGATTCAATTTTCCTATGATTGCCATTTACAAGTACATATATTCATTTTGTAATTATCTGCGACAATTATTGATGTATCAATTTTAAGGCATTTGACCTAAATATGTATTACATTTGTAACCTACTTGTTATATATCTTTTGCAACACTACTGCGTGTATCTAAAGCTGCCAGTGAAAATGTCTAATCAACTTCAGTATCTATAATTCTCTCAGCAAATCCAAGCTCCTGGCTACAAAATAATGTCATTATAATGCTGCTCTCTAGATGTTTATATCCTCTTTCTCATCAGCGACCTCTCATTTTTAAGGCGTTTTCACTCATGCCTTTTTCTATTTTATGACTCTTTCATTTAAACATGGTCTGAGTTTATTTAGAGATGAATGAATAATTAACGTAAGTTTTAACACTCCCCCCCCCCCCCCTCCCCCCAACAAAAGGGAAGGTGAACTTCGATATATCGTGAAGTTATTCATCTCCTGCATGGTCAGAGTTTGTTTGAAAATGAATGAATCCTTAACATAAGCGCCCCCCCCCCCACCACCCCACCCCCAACTTAACTTGCAGTAACTTTTTCCACAATATTTCTTCTCTGCTCAGACTTAAAATACACACCTCCAATTTTCTGGTTAGCTGTAGCCCATAATTTTTGGGTACCTTTTTATTGTACAGCCACTTCCAAACTGCACTTGGCTTTAGTCTCACCTTAAAAATTTAACTGGACTAAAAGGCAAGAATTTTTAATTATACACCGCTTATTGTTTACCAGTGAAAGAGTTTCAACCCCTACAACTGCGCTGATCACACAAGTGGTGCCTCTCCATATCTTTACCGATACTTTGAGTTCTCTCAAATAACATGGAAGTTCTGCTCTCAAATATACCACTGAAAATAATCTAACCACCGTCGCAAAATTGCAAGAGAACTGCACGACTGCAAAAAAAAAAAAATTGTATCAAATGGAGCAAAAGAATTTACCATGTGCAACAAAAGAAATTTACCATATGCAGCTATCAATTGTCCCAAATGTAGCAAAAGAATTGTACCATGTACAACAAAAATTTACCATGTGCAGCTAACAATTGTCCAAAATGTAGCAAAAGAATTGTACCATGTGCAACAAAAGAATTGTACCATGTGCAACAAAAGAAATTTACCATACGCAGCTAACAACTGTCCAAAATGCAGCAATAGAACTGTACCATGTGCAACAAAAGTAATTTACCATATAGAACAAAAAATTGTCCCAAATGCAGCAAAAGAATTGTATCATGTGCGGCAAAGGAAAGACAAAGAATGAAAAAAGGACGAAGGAGCAAGAAAGAAAGGCTGCATGGACGAATGCAAGAGAAATCTACGGAGGTGGCAGGAACAAATGAATGAGAAAAAAAGAAAGTTTAAGTTTGAGTTTGGACTTAACCGCGTGTTGACACGATAACCGTTGCGTCTTGTTTTTTTTTTTTTTTTTGTTATCTCGCTTTGGGCTAGCTGTCAGCCCTCAGTTGCCTAGAAGTAAGATAGAAAGAAAGATACTGCACATTTTAAACACTCTGATAAATTCAGTGAACAACAAAAAAATGCCCAGAAACAGTTACGTTAATCTGATCCATGTCTCCCGATGATGATTTTAAAATGAATGAAAATTGTGTCATCGAGTCCCAACAGTCTGTTTACTATAGCCGATTTCAACTGTGTACTTCTTCCCCTTTCCTCTTATGTTGTGAAGTTGTCATTTCAGTAACCAATTCATTAAGGGTTTCAGTTTTTGTAATGTACAAAATCTAAATGAAGGAAATAATTTTTCTGTTGAACAATCAGTCATTTTCAATCTCAAAGATCTTTCAACAAAGCTTTTTTTTAACAGTCTAATAATTACTAGAGAAGTCATGTCTTAAAATAGAGGAGTTTGGAATTTCATCCCCACCCCCTGCCCTTCCTCTAAAAAAGGGTTCCAAATATATCAATGGGCAAAAAAACGTTTTCATCCCCCCCTCCGCGTAAAAAACAATAAGAGTTCCAAATTTAGGACAAATTTACCTAACTTCCAAATCAACCAAAAGTCAAGTGATCTCATTTTTACATTGGATTTGAAGTGAGGCTCGCTGTCGTGTTCCATTACTATACCAGTTACAAGATTTGAACTTCCATGGTAGCAAATTGCCATGAACATGTGAGTAACAACTGTGTGGGCTGCATGCATTCATGCAAGTGTTAGCAATGGTGTGGTTAAAGGGCTTGGATTCTCCATGCATTTCCTTCCTGTCTCTCAGCTGACGCTGGGTCAATCTCCCTGAATGTTCCCTGCATGATAAAACTGCCCAAGCCCTTTACTGGAACATTCAAATCTTGTGACTGGCCAATACTGAAACAAGGATGGAGCACTAGATATTCATGAAATTTCGGACATTGAACAAATATTCATTGTGCTTAAATCACAAAACAGTTCCTGTAAGCCCATCTACCGTTGGATTTTGTGAATGAAACCATAAGACATGACTCCTCAAATTTACTTCACAGCAAAGTCTTAGGACAGGATAACTATTGGTTTAATGAACTGCCCAGGTTTACCTTGTAAGGATGATGTCTCAACGACAAAGCAAGTTTTTTTAACAATACATTATGATGTGCTATTGTTTTAAAAATGTATTGACAAGATAGTTCCTGAATTTCCTGACTAGATACGGTCTGTCTTACCCATGTCGTGAGGAAGAAAAAAAAAAAGGTAGGAAAGTAAAGAGGGCAGAAGGAAAGAAAGAAGTGGCGTTTCTGTGAAACATAGAAAAATCCCGAATGGAAATTACCATTACATGCAACTGTTGCATCAAGGTTGCAGTGAATCAGAGCAATATATATATACAGTGGAACAAAAATGCTTGGAGTACAAAGGCCAAAAGGTCAGAAAAGCGATGAAAAAGAGCAGACTCCCATTCCTGAAGGAAGGAAGGAAAAACAATGAACAGATGTAAGTGGCCTCCCAGTAGGAAGGAAGGAAGGAAAGACGAAGAACAGATAAACATACATTGGAACGGAGATACTTGGAACAGTGTGAAAATCTGCAAACTTACATTCCTGTAGGAAGGAAGGAATGAAAGACGGAAGGAAGGAATGAAAGACGGAAGGAAGACAGGAAATACAGAATGAGTTTTGAGTTTGAAGAAAGCACGTCGACACAACTGTCATACTGTGCTAGGAAGAAGCAAAAGAATAGAGAGAATATCGCAGAATGATAGGACAGAAGGAAGCCCTACCAGGAGTGTCCACCACCTGCCTAGAAGAACAAAAGAAAGAAAGCAATTTTTTTTTCAGGAAATTCAAAAACTATCAGTCAAATATCTGTCACTAACCTAACAGTACCAATGGATGAAATCATTCAAAATCTTACTCTATCTGAGTCAGTGCAAAATAAGAACAGCCCAAATCTACCTGTGTTTGTACCCTGTTATGAACTGTCAAATTGTGACCAATAATGGTATCTTAGAGGTTTAAAACACATTTCATAAAGATGAATTTACTATTCGATTTTGGGCAATAAAAATGCGAAGATTGTTTTTTTTTCACTTTACATCAGTTTTTCTTTTCGAGGGTTTTTGTTGTCCGTGTGTGCACACTGTTATTTCGTGGATCTATTTAGATAATTACATGCTGTAAAAGTGCATGTGGCTGTTCCAACAGTCGCATCTTCACCAGTAATAAAGAAATTAGGCTGAAAATCGGTATTGGCGTGGGCTAAAGCGCATTATGGTCGATATTAATGAGTTTGCGTCCGACTTTTCGTGTGCACACTGACAAAAACAATGGCCATTGTTAAATCAAGGGCACTAATTCTAATAAACTGAAACAAAAAGAAATGTGTACACATGACATATCACACAACTTCGATGTGACGAACAACTTTCCTTCATTGAGGATTCAGCTTTCCACATTTAAATAGCTATATGCAGTTTAAAAACTATACTTTGGCAGGTAGATTTGGGCTGTTATTGTGCAATGAGTCATCTCCCGAAACAAAACTGGTTTATTTACATTAGAAGTTACATAAGAAATCTTTATGGTCAAAGTAGGATCAAACTGGTCCAAGCTCTTTACTGGAACATTTAAAGATTGAAACAAGACAGCAGCTCTAGATATAATTTTAGAAACTGAACAAGACATTCATTCATTTTAAATATAAAACAATTCCCAGAGGCTTATTTATCGCTACACTTTTATGAAAAGGAAAAAAAAGACACGACTCTTCAAGTTACATAATTTACTTTAAGTAACTTACATTTTACTATTCTGATTATCAATGGGAGGGGGGAAAGAGGTTGAAATGCTAACTTCACAGTAAAGTCCTAAAGACAGGATCACTATTGGTTTAATGAATTTCCCATGTGCTCAGTGAAAAGCTGACAATATAGTAAGTTTTATTATGTACAGTACATTATTTTGTGATAGTGGCTTAAATTTTTTACTGACAAGCTATAGTTCCTACGCTTCCTGTCTAGATATATCTATGCTTACAGCTGGGTAAGAAAGATGAGGCAAGAGAAAATTAGACTGTACTGTACCGAATCGTGAGATAAACTGAGACTTAGATAACAACTCTCCCCTTCATCCTGGCTTTCAAACCCCGCCAAACAATTGCCAACAAACATTGGCATTTTGTGATAGATTAGCAAAACCCTACACTGTGAAATGGCTACTGTAGGCAGAACAGTAACATGTCCACTGATTTCATTCCAGGTTCACAGACATCTCTCTGAACCACCTAATTTCCTGAATAGATCCTCTTACCGTTGCAGTATCTGCCCCGTTCCTTGCACTGTAGATTATGCACTATTTTGGATCATATTTCACATCATAGAGTTTTGCAAATTAATCTCTTTACCCATTTTTCCACCCTTTAATCCAAAAACTAATCTAACTTTTTGGCTGGCACCATTTTGATAATGTCCTCCATCTTAATCAACAAAGAGCTTAGGCCTAAAACAGCTTTTTGTCAAATAGATGGCAGAACATCCCAAGTCCATTATCTTTGAAGTTCCGGGTCTGGGTCCCACTGATACAGAAAAGATCGGGGCACCGCCGTCGACACCTTTACTTCCTTAATAGCTCCCCATTCTTTAGCCAGTCCAGGTTTTGTTTCCTATGTCACATACAGACAGGGTGTAACAAAAGTATGACATTTCCCAAGCCCATTAACTCTAAAAAAAAAATAAAAAAAAAAAGAAAGAAAAGGAGAGACAGAAAGAAAGAAAGGCTATCCACCCCAGCTACCCACACACAATATACCACAATCACAAACAAGGATACCTCACTGGACAATGAGACACTACAGAGAATCAGACCTTTCTTGGTGATAATTTCCAGCAAAAAACACGAAAATCTTGAATGTGAACCTCAAAAGACCGAAGCAAGAATAAAAAACCGAACTGAAAATCTGAAGTCCACATGAGGAAGAATTGTTATCGGGGGGGGCTCAATCTAGATAAATTAATCATTTGCATCAACATCCATTATTTTAATTTCACAATGTTATGCTGTAAAACTTTTAACTGACAAGCCTGGCAGTAAATTTAAACTCAAGCTTTATGCAAGGTTAGAACAATTTATCAGAACCAACACCGCAAATCTATAGAGAGAATTCTGAGATCAGAAAGTTTGACTGCAGCTGACCGGAACATTTTTCTGATTACCATGTATGGGTCACTACTGTCTGACATACAATCCACAAATCATTTCAGAAAAGCTTGTCAGTATTGATTTGCAAACCTACCACTTAGACAATTTTGAGATCAGAAAGTTTACCACAGTTGACCAGAAACCTTTTCCTAGCTGATATCTAGCTTACTGCATGACATACTATCAACAAAAAAAATGATGCCACTTCCGAACTGTGAAATTTGTCCACCGACAGCAACATTTGAAGTGAATAGGATTACATCAGCGGATGGATCCAAAAAATTTCACTGAAACCCAAGCATTGGCACTTGATGAACACAGATGGAGAGAATTGGTGTGTTTATCCGCCCAGTGTTCAGACAACCACAACTATGCCTGGGCAAGAGACGAGTAACAGTACATGTACCAGGGAAATCTGTAGCTACAGCACCACTGGAAGTCCTTACTTTAAATACAAACCTAAAAACTTTGAAAAGTTTGCAGAAATTTAAAACTTTTTTTCATTCCCATGCAAAAGTCGAGAGCTGCAATTCTATCCTAATACTTTGTTAAAGTGTTCCATTAATTAATGTTCTACTGACACTGATTTGCTTTTCAAACTCTGACCAAACAGAGTGAATAACTTCTAAGACATGATTTACTGTATTTCATGAAAAGGCTTGAAAAAATCCGAGGTTACGACATTTTCTCTTTTGAACCTTTCACTTTTCGACTGCTGGTTAATTTGAAATTACTCCTGGGGCACAGTTTTCAGTTGGTGTTTACCGGAGTCTATGATCTTTAAGGATGTTTCTTGCCCCAAGAGTTGTTGGGTTTAGGGTCCTGCAAAAATTTACTTACTTTCTGTTCCAATTTCTTACAGTCGCTTGTGTTCTGCATGTAGCTGCAGTCACACAAAGCATGAAGGACAACTTAAGTCTGCCGCATTCGGACTGTATGATACATTTGATTACAATTAAATGATCATTTAGAAATGGAACAAAAATTCAATGTTTACAGGACCCCAAGGTGTGACCGCCCAACAAACGGCCAATGGAATACAGGTTGCACAGTCACCATCATATGTGGCAATGAAAACTTCAAGACTTGTCAGATTAGGTCAAATGAATATCAAAACACTATTGCAAATTATAATCTGGACACCAGGAAGTGACAGACTATATATTATTCAGATCTTAACATTTTAAATGAAAAATTAGACCATCAGCCCAGTAACTGCGTTTCTCAAATTTAATTACAAAGTCTATCATGAACGTTATACTCAAGGGCCAAAATCTTCACTGACCTGACAATAAAGACAAATTCTGGAAAAAAGATACAGCCAACAATTTTTTTTTTGATTTGTGATTACTAACAAAATTAGTTTTTCGAGTGGCCTAGTGATTTATTTTTCGAACATCTGACAAGACTGAAGCTTCCATCGACCTGACACAAAGAGTCTGTTTACATTGCTATAGCCCCTACACTCATGAAGAGAAAGAAAATGTGACAACTCTTCTCTTAGGTACTCCAAACTGGCATTTGCCACTGCCGCCACCACACAAAATTGACCCCACTGGTGATAAATCCTCTCGCACATTTGATCAGAAAAGCATAAGGGCCATGACATATATAATCAAAAGCGGAAGAGGCTACCCTTCACAATAGTATAAATACATATAGCTTCAATCTAGACGCAGTAAATAAGTAAATGTTGAAAATTGTCATTTTTTATTAAAAAAAAAAAAAAAAAGCTTAGAGCGAGGTTTCTGGCACCCTATGTGTTTTTTTTTTTTTTTTTTTTTAAAGAATATTCATTTTTACATAAACTACCAAAATTTTGCTACGATCCATCAAACAGATCAGGTACACAATTTCTGAGGTCGGATGTTCATCTTAACTTTATAAAATGCAACGAGTTTGTTAAACTTAACTGTTCATATTTTTTGGTCAGTTTATTAATAAGCGTAACTAAAAAGTTAATACTGACAAAAGTGACCCAAGTAGAAAGCTTCCTCACTTGTAAAGATACCGCATCTTCGCTGTTGCCTATAATTATGAATCCAATGGTTGTTGTAAATTATATTACTTGTCAATATATAGAGATTTATCTTATTTATTTTCACACAGCATTGCAGTTAGAAATTGTGTCTGTCCATTTTCTTTGGTTTTACAGACAGTGGTAAATACAGTAAGTGATCTTGGGGACCTATAAGTTATCGAGTTTTTGTTACATGATCATGTTCAAATGTACTTGACACAGTTTGTGAACATTTAAGGCACTATAACGTGAGAATAGATCTTTTGATTCCAATTAGAGTGGTCTTATCTTTGTAGGCAAATTGTTTTTTTATGATTTTTTGGAAATGGCCAAATTTCAGTTTTTCCTCTCCCTTAATAAATTTTGCAATATTTGCTCGGAAGACATTTTGTACTAATAAAAACTATTTGTAATATTTGAATTTCTCTCAATAAAAATTGAGTTTGCTATTTGTTAAAGTTTGAGTGTCCTGTGATGCTTCTTTCTTACATTACAGCTCACTGAAAATGGCTCCTGACATCCGCAAAAAGGGTTCAAATTATTGAACATTAAAAATTCCATAACTTCCTTAATTTTGAAGATATAATATGTTTGGTACCAAATATTCAGAATAATAAAAATTTCTATTCAATGAAATAACTTTTTAGGGATCTCCATTTTGAAAAATCAGTTTGCGGCACCTACTACTCTTCCAGTCCGCCAAATCTGCATTAGATAAACAAATCCAGTGTTTAAATGTACTTGTATGAAATGTCAAAATTTGATTATCATCTCGTCTCTTATCCCCCCACATAAATTTTTTAAATAAAACTGGGTCGAAAATATTGTTCCAAGAAATGAGAAATGTTACTACATTGCATCTATTTAAAAACTAATGAGACAAAACAAAATATATTTTACACCTGAAAGAATTAATGTCAAAAAAAGAATGTTTAATGTACTTCTTTGACTTTTTTTTCTGGTTTATGGTCTCCAAATTATAAACCTGAGGTGAAAAGAACTTCCTGTCTTTAAGTTTAATTTAATGGTCTGAAGTAACACTGTTTCCCATCTGAATTTTGATCATTTTAGAGTCACTTATTAAGATCTCATTCTTATATTATTATATATCATGCACTTTTTATCTCCCCGATCTTTCAACTACTATAATTAGTTTATCCAAATTAGGACCTTCCAGTGACATTTGTATTGCTATACGTCTCTCCAATGGTTGCACTAGTCAGACAAAACTTATGAAATATGTTACATTAATTTTTCACCATCAACAAGTTAAAAATGTTTGTTGCAGTAATCCACCATTTATTACTTTGCCTCACATCTGGTTTTTTTATGCAATAATTTCCTTATCTAGGTGGAAAAACGTAACCATTGCATGCCAAACAGGCCTTGTTTTGCAACTTTCCTCTTATTCTGGTTTTTGCTACTTAAAATGGCGTCAAAGAAAAATTTGCTCTTATTCTGCTTTTTGATACAATGCCATCAAAAATTAACCTTTTTTCCCTCAATTTCAGTCTTACTGTTTAAAATGCCATCACCAAATAAGGCTGACTGTGCTAACTTTTATTAACTATGAAACTTTTAAAATTACTATATCCATTTCTGTTCTCCATAAATGAAAGATTTACCTCATCTGACTATTTGATAATTAAACCTTACGGCGTCACAGCCCTGAGACATAGTGGAAAATTATATTATCCGGAAATCATTCCTGAAACTCATGGAAAAGAAATTATAATGCCCTCATTTGTATTCTCTGAATACTTTATCACAGATCCAACATACCCCCTATCGACCGCCATAGCGGTGTCGGCGCACATATTTATGAAAATGCCTGGGACCACCATGGAGGTCTGTGACACAAAGGGTTAACCAAAAAATTAAAGCAAAATGTATTTCATTTTGGACACAGTTAAACTGAGGTTGAAACTGACCGATCCATGGAAATGAATGAGAGACCAAATATTCAGTGTGCATTGTGTCCACCATACATACCCTTCAAAATCACACAGCTCAATTCTCAAAAATGCAGAAGTATGAAACTGCTGAAAATTCTATTATCCCACAACAAATGTATAGTTGAAGGATGACAAAATAGTTTCCTAAAGTAACAGCCAAGATTCAAGACTTCGTAGTACATCTTAAAAGTTCATATCGATGGTGTCAGGCGCAAATTGGCAAAGTCAAAAAATTTCCCATTACTTCGTTACTTTAAATAATACTAATTTATGAAGGCTGGAATCCTGCATCAATCCAGTAGAAATACTAAAAACAAAGATGTGATTAGACCAGCTGGGTCCATTTCCCATTTCGTTTATCAGCAGTTTATTTCTCCTGTAAAATTTATTTCAACTTGGCCGTTTTGCTCCATCAATATGTAGAATTGCCAGTGGGAGGAGTTCCATTCGAGTCGCATAATAGGGATACTACAAGGATGCATCCTTAGGAGCGTCCGTAAGGGGGTGGGCGGGGGTCACTGCCCTCCTGGCGAGTTGGTCATTTAGATGGATGATTTTATAGCAAATGCACAGCTCGGCAATCAAGAACACATATGTGCTCGACTAAAGTTGTGCAACTCATGGCACTCCTTCCTTGAATCCATATGCACAACATTCATAAAATACATAAACAAAAATTGAAGATCCTGATCCTGAAAGCGCATCGTCCTCACAGTTGGTCGTCTTCACTTGCGATTCTGGAGATGTGGAATTGTTTAGGTGCCGAAAAATGTTTCAGCATGTACACATGATCTGATGGCCAGGTGTCTGATCAAAGACAAGAATGAAGATCACCTTGGGCCATCACTTGTTGGAAAGAATTTCATGAAAGTCAAAGTTTCATTACCGCTGGAGACCACTATGCCTTGACAAGTGCAAGTTCTAATCCATATCACAACATATTTATACAATACATGATGGACAAAAATTAGAGATCCAGAACTTGAAAGTGTATTGTACTCACTGTTGATCCTCTACACTTGTGATGCTGGAGGTGTGGAACTGTTTAGATGTCAAAACATGTTTCAGCATATGTTTTCACATGCATCATGAAAACGTGGCCAGGTGTCTGATCAAGGGCAAGAATGAAGATCACCTTGGGCCACCATTTGCTGGAGAGCAGAATTTCATGAAAGTCAAAGTTTCACAGTTGGAGACCAGTGTGCCTCGACTATGATATCTGCAATAAAACAAAGCAGGTATAATTTTAATTATTTCCTGTTGAACTCATTCTCCATTTATCGTGATTCACAAATGAAAATGTAAAACTTGCAAGAAATGCATGACGTCATTCATAACTTGATCAAGTAATTCTTATGGATTTAGCTGATTAGGCTACTTTTTATGGATGGTATACAGAAAATATTTGAAGAACCCTCAAAAGTTAAGTGATTATCATGAACACTTCCCACTCAGCCCACTGTTCACTGATATGTCTATATGAATTCATAGCTTATTCTTATACCAACAAAGATTAAACAAAAGATCCAAGCCCGAGTAACGAAAAGTGATACTGATGCTGAATTCTAGCCTGCTATGTAATTATTTATACACTTTGATCTCCCACAACACATGCTGTGCTACAGATCAATTATGAACATGCTGGGTTACAACCCTGAGCATCAATATGGCCTTTCCCTTTCTCCTATTTACACATATGGTTCAGCGTAATCTAATACAATATGGTTTACAGACCATCACATAACAAGACACTACCTTAAACAGACATGCAAGTGCTTACCTTTTCAACATCTGGCCCATTCACTGTCTCATGAGACAAGACTTTCACAATCACAGCCACGCTCAGAGACAGCTTACTGTTTGTTGCTGTATAACCATGACAAAGTGGTCGTTGTTATGTCCTGAAGCATCTGTGGGCCAATTCTGGATTCTTTTACAAGTCAAGACATGATGATTCAATACAGCTGTGAGTTTGGTATTGTAATGCCTTGTGCTGCTTGTCACTGACATCTTGTAGACACTGGCAACAGCTTTGCTTGTGGGCGTGGCATTTTTCCTCATGACAGCTTGCTGTCGACATCTGTCAGCAGTTGTTTTCTCAAGGTCTTGGGCAGATGCAATGGTATCGTACGCTAGCATTAACGCTGTCTTTGTGTTGCCTGCAGATTGATCTTAGTCTTTCTCATCTTCACAGACCTTATTGAACATAAGCTATTGGTGAACTGGATCTTTGTGGATGACAAATTTGCCCATTGCATACACAAGCTATTCTGATCATTGTCTCTGAACTAGTAATGAGTGAATATAGATAGTTTTATCTTTAGTGCTACCTTTGTACAGTACACATAATATGTAAATAGTCCCAAATGTCTGTTGCTTTTAATTCAGTGCTTGCAGTTCAGAAAGAGGAATTCCTTGCTTCATCCAAACAACTCACATGTACGGTCAATGAGATCTGGGAGGGACTGGTGACTATTGCCTTGAAGTCACTAATAAATCAATGCAGAAGCCTGGAAACTCATGCTGTACTAGATTAAGAGAATGACGTTCAGCTGATGTATTTGTTAACTCTCACAAGTTCCCTAAGCCAAATGAGTTCATTTCAGCCACTGACATTTTCCATCTGAAATAAAAAAAATGCCTACATGTAAATTTTACTATACATTTTTGTTCTAAATTTTTGTTGGGTTTAATAAAATAGAAAAGAAATTGCAAGAAATAGATGCAGTGGTTTTTGACACCTATGTCAAAGTGAAGATAACCGTCTTTCAGTTTGTGTAAGTTTTCAAGGCAAACATTTCGATATGGAAAGAATTAAAACAAAATTTGCATGTGAAAAAAGCCAAACAAATAATCCTTATCACAAATACGCACACTTCAATATCATAGAGCTTACCAAACAAGCTATTGGTGAATTGGATTTTTTGTGGATGACAAATCTGCCCATTCCATTCACAAGCTATTCTGTTCATTGTCTCTGAACTAGTAATGAGTGACCTAGGTTGTTTTATCTTTAGTGCTACCTTTGTACATTCCATGTTTTATGTGTAAAATGTCTTACTTTTAATTTAGTGATTGCAGTTGAGAAACTGTTAGGAATTCCTTGTTTCATCCATACAACTCACATGTAGGGTCCATGAGATCTGGAAAGAGGCTGGTGACTATTGCCTTGGAGTCAGAAATAAGTGAATATGTGGAAGTCTGGAAACTGATGCTGCACCAGATTAACAGAATGGCGTTCAGCTGCTGTATTTCAGACAAATTTCCCATGCCAAACAAGTTCATTTCAGCCACTGACATTTTCCATCTGAAATGTAAAAAAACGCATACATGTAAGCTTTTCTATACATTTTTTTTTTTTAAATTATTTTATTTAATAAAATTTCAGAAAAGAAGTGACTAGTTAGGTTTTGATTGGATTACAATGATTAGGCTGATTCTTCCACAGAAATGAGCTGTACTAAATTATGAAATGCTATCAAATCTTGTGTAGGTCATTTCTCTCTCTCAGTATCACACAGTCTTAATGATGCAGTGCAGGCTATGCTTAATGCCACCAGTCCACTCAAGATCAAGCAGGGCAAAAGTTGCCCCATACTCTAAAGTGTGAGCTTGCAATACAGTTCATTACACTATCAAAAGAGGATTTATTGTAACCACTCTTGCCTCTCGGTGACTGTCATAATTCCAATTTAGAATGACCTTTATCTTTCTTAGTTTGATATCACTGCAGCCAAACAGCATATCTAGAACATAACATCCTGCTGCAGCTCACAAGAAATTCATTCAAAATGCATCAAGGCCATGCTATATATTATGTATATGCAAATAAAAAAAAAGGTCCTCACCTTACAACACTTCGTGCACTCACTGCCTCTGTAGTCATGACTTTCAACCACAGGAATAAGCCAGATGTTTCCTGCTAGTCACATCCAACCATAACAATGCCGTCATAGTCATCTGGTGTGTGTTCTCAAAAGGCTGCAGAGCTTCTGTTTATAGTAGATGAGCATAGTTTCTAACAAACCGGACAAAGAAGTCTGGCATGACTGTTGATACTGTTGCTGTCTGGTGTTGTCTCTGACCTATATCCCAAAAACCTTTGATGGTGGCTTGGCTGATGGTCTGGATGAAGATTTGAGAGCTTATGATCTATTTCTGTCAGCAGCTGTTTTCTTAAGGTTTTGAACAGATGCAGCTATATCGTAGGTTGGCATATGTGCTGTCTTTGTATTGCCTGCAAACTGTACTGCGTGTCTCTGTCTTCAGATTTCATGAATCATCTCATGCATGGGTTAACACACCATTAGGCACATAAGCTCTTGTGTGATCATTGTCACTAAACTGGTAATGAGTAATGCACATGCCCTTAGAGCTGTCTTTTCACACTGTTTTGCCTACAAACTGCCTTTGGTGTCTTTTCATCACATTTGCAATTGCATTACAGAAACTATTGGAGAATTGGATCTGTCCATTTCTGACACGAGCTCTGGTGATCCTTGCCCCGAGACTAGTAGTACTAAAATGTGAAGCTGTCTTGCTTGTGTCTTGATTCTGTTTCCACCACAGCTTGCGACTTGGTGTATGTTTTCTCTGCAGTTATTGACATGGTGTACAGTTTCCCCCCAAAAGCTAACTACTTGGTGTATCCGTTTTCTCTGGGGCTTATGACTTGGCTATCTGTTTTCAACCGTCCTTGTGGCTGGTGTGTCTGTAGTCTCCACAGCTTGCGACTTGGTATATCTGTTTTCTCTGCCGCTTGTGACATAGCTCACAGGTTTCCTACAGAGCCTGCCACTTGAGCGTATCTGTTTTCTCCAGAACTTGTGACTCAGTGTATCTGTTTGCTGCTTATGACTATCTGTATAATCTGGAGTTTGCATCATTCTTGGCGTATCTGTTTTGTCAAGAACATGACCTGTTGTATTGTTTCCTCCAGAACTTGTCTTGCTTGGTGTATCAGTTTTCTCCAGAGCTTGTGCTGTGGTTCTGTTATCTCCAAAGCTTATGAAGTGGTGTGTTTGTTTTCTTAGCTTATGATTCTGTCTGCTGTCTCTGAAGGTTGTAGCTTGTGTCTATTTTCTCCAGAGGTTGTAGTTTTGAGCCTATTTTCTCCAGAGGTTGTAGCTTTGTGTCACTGTTTTCTCCAGAGGTTGTAGCTTTGCATCTGTTTTCTCCAGAGATTGTAGCTTTGTGTTTGTTATCACTGGAGGTCCTAACTTTGTGTCACTGTTTTCTCCGGAGGTTGTAGTTTTGTGTCGGTTTTCTCTAGAGGTTGCAGTTTTGTGTCACTGTTTTCTTTGGGGGCTATAGTTTTGTGTCTCTTTTCTATGGACGTTGCAGCGTTGTGCCACTGTTATCACTGGGGATTGTAACTTTGTGCCCGTTTTCTCCGTAGGTTGTAGCTTTGCATCTTTTGCTGGAAGTTGTAGCTTTATGTCACTGTTTTTTTCAGAGGTTGTAGTTTTGTGAATGTTTTCTCCAGAGGCTGTAGTTTTGTGTCACTGCTTTCTTCGGAAGTTACAGCTTAGTGTCTGTTTCCTCTGCAATCTGGAGGTTGTAGCTTTGTGTCTGTTTTCTCCAGAGATTTTAGCTTTGTGACTCTGTTATTACTGGAGGTTGTAGTTTTGTGTCACTGTTTTCTCCGGAGATTAAAACTTTGTGTCCGTTTTCTCCCGAGATTGTAGCTTTGTGTCCGTTTTCTCCCGAGATTGTAGCTTTGTGTCCGTTTTCTCCCGAGATTGTAGCTTTGTGTCCGTTTTCTCCCGAGACTGTAGCTATGTGTCCGTTTTCTCCCGAGATTGTAGCTTTGTGTCCGTTTTCTCCCGAGATTGTAGCTTTGTGTCCGTTTTCTCCCGAGATTGTAGCTTTGTGTCCGTTTTCTCCCGAGATCGTAGCTTTGTGTCCGTTTTCTCCCGAGATTGTAGCTTTGTGTCACTGGTTTCTCCTTAGGTTCTAGCTTTGTGTCTGTTTTCTCCAGAAATTGTAGCTTTGTGTCACTGTCATCACTGTGGGCTTGCAACATTGTGTCACTGATTTCTCCGGAAAATTGTAGTTTTCTGTCTTTTTCTCCAGAGGCTGTACTTTGTGTCATTGTTTTCTCAGGAGGTAGTTGCTTTGTGCAATTGTTTCTCCTGGAGGTTGTAGCTTCGTATCTGTTTTCTCCAGAGAGATTAAAGCTTTGTGTCGCCGTTTCCTCTGGAGGTTGCAGCTTTGCGTCTGTTTTCTCTAGAGGTAATAGCTTTGTGTCACTGTTTCCTCCGGAGGTTGCAGCTTTATGTCTGTTTTCTCTAGAGGTAGTAGCTTTGTGTAACTGTTTCCTCCGGAGGTTGTAGCTTTGTGTCTGTTATCTCTGAATGATGTAGCTTTGTGTCTGTTATCTCTGGAGGTTGTAGCTTTGTATGTGTTTTCTCCAGACATTCATCCCATTCATGTGGATAACAAGCCCATTCTGCTAGACCTGGGATATCTAGACCAGTGCCGTAAAGTAGATGACATGTCATGGGACCAGACAGAGAACCATGTCCTGGTTGCACACATTTTTTGTTGTTTGCCTTCTTCATGCAAAATAACAGCCATAAGAAGACTCGGATTTTATGCCAGATTTCATTTCAGTCACTCTTAAGTTTGCATCTGAAATGAACAAATGAGCATGCATGAACTAAACATCAAGAATAGTCTAAAAGACAAACATTTAGTTAACATTTCTTGCTAGTCCATCAATCACATTAACTTTTGACACAAGTTGCCGGGTCTAGATTCAGTGCGGCAAGAAAATTGTGATACCCAGAGCAATTATTGAATCCAAGTATCTCTAGAACTCACACTCCAGACGAAAGCCTTTATGTGAGAATTTTTTTTTTAAATTATCAAACTTGAAAGAAATACATCATGCATCTCATTAGATCTATCCCTAATCCCAAACCTCTAATCACACCTGCCGTAATCTTATCCGTAAGTGTACCCCTCAACTCAATATTACAACAAGATATGGTAAGGTGCTTAAACAAGGTGCATACAGGCTATCTACATCTGTAAGTTTTTGGTATGAAAAGAATTCTAAACACAAGAAAGTATGCACATATGAAACAAAATCGACTATCTTCATTGTGAATTTCCCACCCGTGCTGTTCGCCAGCTACATTTGGTGCTTTTCCATCTTTCAGCATCAAAAAGAAAAAATATCTCCACTTTTCCCCCACATTCATAAATCAAAGTAAGCTAAAATGTCTCAAGGTTTCCAACAAAAACACTTGGCCAAAACAGGCCTGTATAAATTAGTATAATGCCATCTATCCTCAAAAATTTGATAATTATCTTGGAGCCCTGTATGGTGATATAGTAGTCCTTGTAGGCTGCCTATGCCCACACTACCTTTGATAGTCTATAGGAAGTGGCTATTTTCACGACATGTCGTGGAAATCGCCTCCGTGAAGTTTTCCACGACATGTCGTGGAAATGGCCTTGGTGAAGTTTTTCACGACGTTTCACGACTTAATACAGCTACCCCAGCCCCTTTTCGCCTGATTAGTCAATCTGACTACCGCCCAATTGATACAAACTGACTAGACCCTCACGCCCCCCAGGTTCCGACCTCCCGCTCAGTGGGGGCCGCCATTTTGAGTCAGAAAACGGTAAGCTCTGATTGGATGAAAAACGTGTCGTGAAAAAATCTCCACGCTTTTTCCACGATATGTCGTGTGCCTAGACACTTCGTAGTCTATAATCTATCCAATTTGAGGAATAAATACAAAAAGTTATTTTGAGAAAATCACCGGCTCGCTCTGTTTTACTTAATACCAGGTCTACCATTTTGGTATGACAAGTTAGCCCCCAGTTTGCAAGACAAGTGAATATTCTTTAGATCTACTGAGTTAAACAAGGCACCAAAAGAATAAGACTTTCTCCTGTTCTGTGATCAACAAGTCAGACCCCTAATAAAGAAGGAGGTAGGTATAGTGAATTTTCGGGCTTACCTTCACTTGCTGTTTTCCACTGTGATATAAACTACGACTGTTGAAGGTCGCTTTGGTATGAATGTAGTCTAGCTGTTTAGTATTACTGGGCCTCACAACAGTTAACATGGTGACATCTGAGATTCTTAATTCGAATGACTTCTGCCCGCCCAGTTCGTTACTCTTATCTGACTATCTGTCTACTGTTGTATAAGTTAGCTGTCGCTGCGTGCGCACGCAGCAAGAATGAACAGTGAAAGTCACGAAGGCGGGAATGGCTTGATTGAGCCGTGATGTCACGGCGAGCACTGTTCAATGTTCTCGTGAACGGGTCATCAAGGGCGTTTTTGCAGTAATTAATCGTGTTAACTAATAGTCTATGGTCGTGTGCTACAACTGAGCAGTGAACACACCCAGTATTTTCTCCATTTGGTTTTTCTTTTTTTTTTAATTACACTGCTGTCGCCTGACAACAGCCATGAAAAAGTAACACCTGTAATTTTTCTATCAACTAGTCTAGAGAGAGAACTCGCGACTTCACGGGCCAGTGACAAAAATTGGATTTCTACTCACCCCAGATTTCTCCGTCTTGTTTTGATCGGTATTGTCGTCTCCCTGTCCCCACGACTCTCGCCCCAATCTATATTTATTTTAACAAAATGTGTGTCAAATTTGGGTTCAATGCACTCACTGCACTCACACTCAGACACTGTGCTTATCGAAGGGAGCCAACAAAAGTTCATTAATTTGTTTTTTACTGTCATGAAAACAATTCTAAACGATTGCCTGAAACTTCAATTCACACAATAGTTCGATACAAAAGCGATTGGGTCAAGTTATTGAAAATCTAACAGAATTGATTTTAAGAGTTTTGAAAGTCATCCAGGTTGCAGTGTTGAGAAAAAAAAAAAAGTGGCCACATTGAACCACAATGAAATACTCCCGCGTGCCATTGTCCTTGACATTTCTAGAGAGGCGTGGAAAACTATCGTAACTCTACAATTTTTAAAAATATTGGGATAATTATTATTGGGTATGCTTGTAACCCGGGCCTTGACATCCCGCATGTTGAGTTATAAGTTGGGCTTAAAATGCCAAAACATGGGCTTAAATAACGTTTTTATAATATCATAACTACTTGTAAGCTTATTAAGTCAGATAAAGAAAGTTATTCACTTCTTTGCTTCTATAAAATTTGTAAAAACTGAGCTACGACATTTTACCACGGCCCTCGATTTGCAGTCGGAGATTAGTGTATTAGCCAAGACCCAGCACTAACGTAGCTATGTATTGTGTCTTGGGTATTAGCCTACATTCGGATGCTGTGAAAATTACAGAGGCGTGGAGAGGGGGTTCGGACGGCGTTTAGGCAGGGCAAAAGGGGAGCCCGGAAGTTTCTTAGGCCCATCGAAATGTTTGCATTAAAAGTCAAATCTGAATGGCCATGGCCCATGAGTATTCTTTTTTAAGCCGCCATACAAATTTATTATGGAAGAAAAAAAAAGGGGCGGAGCTGTTTAAGTAATTACTGTCTAAAATTGTCTTGTTCCTTTTTCTTCTATCTATCTATCTTTCCATCTAGCTATCTATCTATCTATATGTCTGTCTATCTATCTATCCGCTGCCTGTCTGTCTATCTGTCTGTATGTCTGCCTCCCAACATGCCTGTACCTACCCACCTACCTGCCTGCTTACCTACCCACATATCTATCTATCTATCTATCTATCTATCTATCTATCTATCTATCTATCTATCTATCTATCTATCTATCTATCTATCTATCTATCTATCTATCTATCTATCTATCTATCTATCTATCTATCTATCTATCTATCTATCTATCTATCTATCTATTTCAGAAAGCACCACGCAATAGCCCACTGTACTCAATAAATATCAAACAATAGACGGCCCACACCACCACCACCACCACCGCAAAGCCATTTATTCCTCCACATGATGTAATTGTATAAGGACAGACTGGGCCCTCGGGGCGACCATCCCCAACCCAGCGCGTCCACAGGTGGCGGATAGTGGAACGACCTCTAGATATAGGGGCCAGCTGCGAATAGCCAATAAGCAGTCGCGGACCAACTGGCGCTGGTTCCAGAGGGTGAGGCAGGATCACTACCTGGGAAAAGTGACTCCCTAAAAAATACCTCAGATGCCCGATGACAGAACCATCAAGCGAATCGAGGCGCTTTAACCTCCTCCCTGGGCAGATGGGGCTCATAGCTTGGGAAAGCAGCCCGTCTAGGAGAAGGAAAACTCTGACTCCAAACCTCCGCTGCCTTGCGGAACAGGTCACGGACGACCAAAGGCTGTGGAAGCACATCCAGAAAGAAAAGCACGCAGAAGACGGAGATGTTGGACCGCAAGGTGCAAATAGTTTGGAAAGGTGTCACAACCGAACCCAAAAACGCAACATCACGCAATTCACTTCGATATGTCAGACAAGGAGTATCAGAATGATAGATGTGGTGCTTTGCCTGTGAAGTCCCGCCAGGCAGGTGAAGTGCCGGGCTCTATGCCTCGAAGGAGCCCACCCCCAACTACTGGTGGTCCCTCGACCTCAACTTGGGGAACCGGGAGTCGAGGAAAGAGGAAAAAGAAAGCAACTGGCCACAAAGGTACACCCATAGCAGAGCAGGAAAGAAAACAAGGCAACGTTTTGAAAATACTTCAATGGAATGCTGAGGGAATCTATACTAATAAAAGAGAAACTTTACGACATTGCGCGCGCCTCTGTCGCTACTCCTCCGTTAATGTTGATTCTATGGCCTTCAAATTTTACACAGTGCTTAGTATAGTCTGTGGTCGTGTCGCCGGCACATAAAATCTATACTAATTTGAGAAATAACAGAACGTTTGTTTCCGTTTTTGTGTTGCGACACATCAAATTTTCGGCAAATTTGCGGCAATTTTTTGTCATCGATTATAGTATTCTGTGCGCAAATTGCTTGAGCGATTACAGTCGCCGATTTTGTTGAATCGCCTCGCAATATAGCCGATTGTGCTAAACTGCCTCGGAATAGACCCCCAAATTACATGTCTTATCATGAGGACGCAGATCTACATGTCTTATCATGAGGACGCAGATCTAATGATTTACGTGCACTGTACCTTCAAGAATGCATTTTCTCATAATATTTCATCGACTGAAGTAATCAGACCTATTTAACTCATGATGTTTTACGCCAACGATTACCACCAACTTCCGCCGTCACACATTTTAAAACAGTGCACAACTGTGGTTAAGTTTCAACTTTGTTCTGATTAGTTTACATCTAGACTAGGTCTATATATCTGTGTTTTAGAATGTGTTTTCAATAGCCTATGCCTACATTCTAGACTAGATCTAGGAAAGGAAAGATTCTGGATTAGGTCGGGAGATTGACGCCACAGTACAGGGCCAACATTTCAAGCGGCAACGTTTGTTGTACGTGGTTGGCCATCACACATTTTAACTGTTTAAAGCAGCTCCCAACAGCAGGGCTTTCATTTCGTTGCTCAACAGCAAACCTTTTTGGCTTTGGTTAGGTTTCAGCTTTGTTCTAATTAGTCTAGACTAGATCTAAGTTTTTAATATGCCTAGGAAAAGGAAAGGGTCTGGATTAGGGAGACTGACGCCACAGGGCCAACGTTTCAAGCGGCAACAATTGTTGCATGTGGGTGGATCTGCTACCACCAATGAAGATTCGGCAACTGAAGAAGATGGAATTGCCATGCAGTCTCTTCAAGCTATTCAGACAGTGCCTTAAGTGCCTGATGAGCTTGCTCAGGAACGCCGTCCACAGGAAACGCCAGTCCCTGCCCCAGCTCTGTCACAAATCCCAGACTGGGAGATGTAATAGTTTATGACAGGACGACAATCACGAACAAACAAGTTTAACACTTAACAAAACAACCCATCAGACTCACACATTTATTAAACATAATTATACATATAATAGCGCAATTACATACATTATATTATTGAAATGAACTGCCGTACAACGGCCTTATTCTCACACACACTCTCCCTCGGATCCACAATCCGGTAGTTACTCCTAAAGGCACTTCGGCCTCAGCCTCTCCCCTCAGGGTCTTAATAGTACATTAATGATTCACTGGCACCGCAGTCTCTCAACATCACCTTCCTATTGCCATACAACTTATCAGTTCACTTGCCCATCATCATGGCAATAATATAGTATCTCATTCACTCTCATATCTACGTCCCTGTCCGTGGCCCGACTGCCACGACTTTATGTGCCTCTACTGTCCTGCACCGACAGTCTCACTTCTGGCCTATGTATGGCCTCCGGCCCTATGCTGGCCTATCACTTGTGCTCATCGAGGTGGCTCTTCGGCCCGTCCCCGACACCTACAAGAATAACATTACATTGGTATAATACCCTACCATTTCTATTCACTCCACCTCTCCTTACAACCCATGAAGCGTACACACACTAGTTCACCTTTCACTCACCACACATCTTACGGTAACACACCTCCATCGGAGTACACACTACTCACTCGCGCTACAAATCCATGAACTCACTTTCATCTATCGCTCATGGCGCACATTGCTATATCCAATATCAAGGACTTCCACATTCCTCACATATACTTATTCACACCATGGTAATAGACGAATATAATATAATACATCAATCATAATAATCAATCAACGTTCTACATACCAGTCATTACTGGAAAGACTCTTCCACTAGTCTTCTCGACTGCTCCCTTTATGTCCGCCCGATGGGCTCTTATTCACAGGTCCGCTCCGTAGGACCTTCTAACTTGCAGTCATAGTAATACCGCGCTTTCGCCTCATTCAGACCCCCCCACTACTCACAACAGCACGCTTAACTTGCTGTCTACTGTGAGCCCTTCTTACTCTACACCCGCTCTGTAGCAATCCCCTTAATTGCACTCACTCCACTCGTGACATCATCCCCCACCCCAAAAAAATTAATGCAATTAATTTCAAATCGCATCAGATGACTGTCAACGAGTGAGCGTGAGCAATACCTACACTAAAAAAAATGACCTAGCAGTTCCCCTAGTATATAGAATACCGAAATCAGGGGAAAATATGGGGATCAATATTTTCTGAAATATGCATATATGTGTCACATCATGAATAGCTAACTAACCACCATACTTAATACAAAATCAAAAACCACTCAACCTATCAACCATTCTTCATATCATATTTATAATGTCAATATTTTAAAGTCGACTCATTCACACAGATCCTGTCAATGTTCCTGTCCTCCGATGTATAAGCCGCTGAACTCTTCCCCTAGGCTCGACTAAGGTAGTCGGCGATATGATTGCTGGTTCCTGGAATTGGTTGAATAACGAAGGTATACGGCTGCAAAGCCAATGCCCATCTAGACAAGCGTGGGCTGGACGAACGATTCTTCGACAAAAATGTCAGTGGCTTGTGGTCTGTCTGGATACAAAATTCTCGTCCCATGAGATAACGTCCCAATTTCTGGACGGACCACACAATGGCAAGACACTCACGCTCTATCACAGAATACTTTCTTTCTCTCTGCAATAACTTCCTACTGACATAACATACAGGATGGAGACATTCGTTCTTCTCCTGTAGAAGACAAGCGCCGACACCAGAGTCCGACGCATCCGTTCTGAGGATAAAATTAGATCGAAAATCGGGTAATATCAGAATGGGTGACGATGATAATGCTGTCACCAAATTATCAAATGCTGTCTGACATTCAGACGTCCACTGGACCTTATCGGGCTGTCCCTTCTTAGTAAGGTCAGTAAGAGAAGATGACAAGGAGGAAAAATTTGGAATGAACTTTCTGTAATAATTTAAAATTCCCACTAAGCTTCTGACTTGTTTCTTTGTTTTTGGGATTTGCAACCCTACCAATTTCTCTATTTTTGTTACTTCAGGTCTCTGAACACCTCTACCCACAATATGTCCTAAGAATATTATCTCTGGACACGCCAAATCCATCTTTACGGGTTTAGCAGTTAACCCAAAATGACGTAATCGTTGAAAAATTACTGTTAGTGTCTGAATATGATCAGACCATGTCGACGTATGACATGCTATATCGTCAAAGAATGACACGACATTAGGTATGTCCTTTAATACCATTATGAGAATACAGATACTCTGGTCTCTCATGAAACCTCTGCAGCATATCAACGTGGAAAACCTTTACTGATCCATCAATGTGGATAGCGTAATCTACCTTCGAAACAATTCGCTCAATAACATAAGGACCTTTCCATGTCATCAATAACTTATTATGGTCCGTAGGTAACAACAACAGAACCTTGTCTCCTGGCTTAAAAATTCTCAGTTTGGAACCTCTATCTTTATAGTCTTTTGCTCTTTTCGAAGCGATACCAGAAGCTTCTTCTGCTATAGTGCGCGCTGCAGATAGTCTTTCTCTTAAATCAACAAGGTACTGAAACACCGAAATCTGCTCGTCGTCTCCCGATGATGGCGACGTCATCATGTCCCGAAGAACATCAGTTGGGCCCCTAGGACTACGACCGTACATCATTTCGAACGGCGAGAATCCCGTTGACTCCTGCCGTACCTCTCTGTACGCGAATAGCACTGCAGGGATATATCTATCCCAATCTTTAGGGCGATTAGCAGCTACCTTACGCAGCATCGACTTTAACGTCGAGTTCAATCTCTCGCACATGCCATTAGCCTGCGGATGATAAGGGGTGGTAGTGATGGGTTGTATGCTGAATAAGCGGAACAATTCCTTCATCATCTGCGACGTAAATTGCGCGCCCCTATCAGACAGAATTTGCTCTGGTATTCCTACCCTAGCGAAAATTGCAAACAACGCTTCCGCGACTGCCTCAGACGTTATGGTCCGCAGAGGAACCGCCTCTGGCCATCTCGTAGCATTACATATGACCGTTAAGAAAAATCGATTCCCCCTATCGGTCGCTGGGTGAATGGGGCCAACAAGGTCTATCGAGACCTTTTTAAACGGTTCCGAGACCGTGGGGATCTTCTGAAGAGGAGCCTGGGGTGTACGACCCTTATGCGTCGTCTTTTGGCACGCACTGCACGTCTTACAATAGACCTGCACATCTCTGTGGATCGATGGCCAGTAAAAATTTTTAAGAACCCGTATGACCCGCTAATGGGACATCATGTGCCAAATGCAATACTGTTGCGATCAGCAACGCTGGCACAACGACCTGCTTTAAAATGGAGGACACCGTTACATACTTACGGAACAGAATGCCCGCCTGAACAATAAAGGAGGACGACCCGTTCTTATATCTCCTCGTTTTCTCGGTTCGCGCTTCCCCAAAACATGGGTTTAATGATGGGTCCTCCCTTTGTAATCTCGCCAAACGCTCTGGCGTGATATCTAGGTTGACCGCTGGCGTCGCCAAAGGTCTAATCTTATCTTTATCAGCTACCCGTCGACGTGTTTCGACCGCGGCGCAAAAGTCAATACCTTTTGATTGCGACCATGCTTGCACGTTCTCATCGGAAGGGGAAACTACCCGTGATACATTCCCAATGATGAGCTGGGCGCCTGGAAAACAACCAACGACTGCTTCGACTTTCCCGCTAAGGAAAGGTGTATCTATCATTATTCTTGCCATGGGTAATTTCTCAATGGCCCCCGAAAATTGGATGCACGGGACAGTCTCACCTGTAAGCTGTGAATCCCGAATGCAATCCCTATGCACTCCCACAACGGTAGATCCTGTATCTCGTAAAACCGAGACCGGTTCGTCCCCAACAAACCCCGGATAAACCCTAAGACCACCTCCTGTATGACATGAATTTATAACGGGGATCTTTCTCCCACAAGGTAAAACACCGGAAGATAATAATTTCTCACAACCGGGACACTTAGAATACTGTCCGCCTCCGTTGTCCGATGTAACACACGCCGCCGCATGATGAAATTTATTTGGGGAACATGGACTGGAGCTACTGTCCACGTTCGCCGCTATCCTACCTGCAGGGCAGTTCACGCTGATGTGATCTGCTCTTCCGCAGTTCCAACACTTCGCGGCCCTACACTCGCGTGAAAAGTGACCCACGCGTCCGCAAGTCCAACACTCCGCTCCCTGTGCTGCACTAGGCCTGGGTCCCCGTGACCCATCGCGACCGGAACTAGAGTCCCTATGCCGTCTGTCATCGGCAAAGGTCACAAATCGCCCCCGGCCATTACCGCGACCTAGCCCTCCTGCTCGGTCAAACTTACCGGATCCATATGCCGGTGATTGGTGATAGCCCCTACGCTGCCCCTGGGCTTGCCCGCTATAGGCACCACGCTGACGCGACCTGTCCCTAAGCCCTGCCGGCGACCCCTCGACAACGGCGACGTACCCAGCATCTTGGACGTACGCCCTGGCGACTGGTTTGGACGGATGTGCCGTACGGTATGCCTCCGCCAACTTAGACGCCTCCTGCACCGTCGCGGGTTCGTTCTCTTTCAGGAAAGCCACCAGATCTTTGTGGCACGACGCGTACAGCTGGTCACGGATCATTAAGTCTTTCAGTTTAGCAAAATCCGTGCCCACATGCGCCAAGTCTACCCAGTTCGCGAAATACTCCGTTAGTCTCGCGACGAAGGCAGCAAAGTCCTCCCTGGTATCTGCACGTGCTCGCCTAAACTGCTCCCGGAAATATTCCTCGGTACGCGCAAATCGGCGAAGCAGCAAAGCCTTCAGCTTATCGTAATCTTGCACGTCTTCGCGCTGTAGCTCTTTAAAGTAGGTTAACGCTCGCCCCTGCAAAAGCGAGGCCAGGTACGTGGCCCATAATTCCTTATTTTCCCCCCATTGCAATTGTGCGTTCAGTTCGAACCTGTAAAGGAAGGCATCTATGTCGTCCTTCCGGTCGTCGAACGTAGGGAGCTTAATCCTAACGCCACCCTTATTGTGTACCTGCCGCTCAGCCGTTTCCGCTGGCGTATTCTTCTTGAGTTCTAACTCCGCAATCTTTACTTGCGCCTCTATCTCCTTTAACCGTATCTCTTGCTCCCTTTCCTTAACCTGTCTCTCCTGCTCCTCTCGCTCTCTATCCTTAGCACGCTCATCGCGCATTTCTGCCTGCTGTTCTTTAATCCAGCCGCGTAGCTCTTCTCCCTCCAGGCCAAGTTCCTTACCCAACTTCATTAGTTGTTGGAGTTCCGCCATTTCACAGATTTATGGTTATGGTATATATTTAAAAAAAACGGCTAACCTGTCGGTATGATAACTAACGACACGACCAGAGACCTGAGATCACCCCAGATATAACAATACCCAGTTCAGAATACAATTCAGAAATTTACCTTTACAGCAAAACTAATTCTATATCTATAAAATGTATGCACCATTAATTATAAAAGAAAATAGAAACGACAAGAATGAAGAAATATAGTAGAAGGACCACAAGTACGTCAAGGACAACGAACCAGACTAGGACAAAGCTTCTACAAAAAAAAACTATAATGGAAAAAAAAATGCAACCTACTACGCCGATTACACAACACCGTACGAACAAGAACAGAGTCTGAAAAAAAAGAACGTATCTACAAATAGGGAAGAGAGGGACAAGAGAAACGTCTTCCTAAAACAACGAGGAAGATAGAACGCTACAATCTAAACAAAAATACAGGTCCCTATAGAACTGTTCACTGTGATGAACGAAGTTCCTAGATTAGCCCACCTCCCGAAGAGGACAAACTACGCTCACCACAGCAAACCCGCGCCACCGCCCGTATAATCGATTACGACAAAAACAGAAAAACAGCGGAAAAAGACAGAAGAAAAGACAGCCCTTAATCCAGGGTACAAAAATTTTTGACTTTTACTTAACTTTGACCCTAGATTTCAATTTCTCCCCTTCCTCGGAGCTCTGGCTGCTTGACCTCTACAGGCTGGCACACACACTCTGCAGAAATTTAAGTACACATTAATACATACTCATCAAAATACATGCATCAATACATATTATTATTCATAAACATACATAAATCATACCATCATGAAATTTCCATTCATCCCACGAACAAGGACAACAGCACGAATTCCTAGCACAACAGAAAAACAACTAGATATAACGAATACACACTGTCAAAATGACCACAGGTAAACAGGACGAGCCCCCAGTGTCACAAATCCCAGACTGGGAGATGTAATAGTTTATGACAGGACGACAATCACGAACAAACAAGTTGAACACTTAACAAAACAACCCATCAGACTCACACATTTATTAAACATAATTATACATATAATAGCGCAATTACATAAATTATATTATTGAAATGAACTGCCGTACAACGGCCTTATTCTCACACACACTCTCCCTCGGATCCACAATCCGGTAGTTACTCCTAAAGGCACTTCGGCCTCAGCCTCTCCCCTCAGGGTCTTAATAGTACATTAATGATTCACTGGCACCGCAGTCTCTCAACATCACCTTCCTATTGCCATACAACTTATCAGTTCACTTGCCCATCATCATGGCAATAATATAGTATCTCATTCACTCTCATATCTACGTCCCTGTCCGTGGCCCGACTGCCACGACTTTATGTGCCTCTACTGTCCTGCACCGACAGTCTCACTTCTGGCCTATGTATGGCCTCCGGCCCTATGCTGGCCTATCACTTGTGCTCATCGAGGTGGCTCTTCGGCCCGTCCCCGACACCTACAAGAATAACATTACATTGGTATAATACCCTACCATTTCTATTCACTCCACCTCTCCTTACAACCCATGAAGCGTACACACACTAGTTCACCTTTCACTCACCACACATCTTACGGTAACACACCTCCATCGGAGTACACACTTCTCACTCGCGCTACAAATCCATGAACTCACTTTCATCTATCGCTCATGGCGCACATTGCTATATCCAATATCAAGGACTTCCACATTCCTCACATATACTTATTCACACCATGGTAATAGACGAATATAATATAATACATCAATCATAATAATCAATCAACGTTCTACATACCAGTCATTACTGGAAAGACTCTTCCACTAGTCTTCTCGACTGCTCCCTTTATGTCCGCCCGATGGGCTCTTATTCACAGGTCCGCTCCGTAGGACCTTCTAACTTGCAGTCATAGTAATACCGCGCTTTCGCCTCATTCAGACCCCCCCACTACTCACAACAGCACGCTTAACTTGCTGTCTACTGTGAGCCCTTCTTACTCTACACCCGCTCTGTAGCAATCCCCTTAATTGCACTCACTCCACTCGTGACAAGCTCCACACCCGCATGAAAGGCCACCCCCTGCCCTAGCTACACACCCGCAGGAAAGGCCAGTCCCTGCTCTAGATCCAGGAATTCCAATGGTTCTTAACTATGCACCACATGCATTTGTTCAAAGGCATAACAATGCCATTGGAGGGATGACAAAGATATGTCCCCATTGTCATGCATCAAAATTTAAATTGGAAACTCCTGGAATGTGCTGCGGAAACGGTAAGGTAACTCTGACTCCTTATCCACCTCAAACTGAATATTTGCACACCCTCTTTCACCAGGAAACCCCTGACGCAGTGCACTTTTTATCAAATATCCGGAAATATAACTGTGCTTTCCAGCTGGCATCCTTCGGATGCAGTGAAATTAATGTTCCAGGTTGGAATCCCCAATTCCGCATCCAGGGCCAAGTCTGTCATCGCATCGGTGGACTTCTACCAAGTACAAATACTGACGCCAGTGTTGACGCAAAATTTCTTCAGATCTATTTCATCGATGGAGAAATGTCTGAGGTAACTGCCAGAATGGGTGTTGTTGATGGTCTTCGACAAAACATTGTGAGGGCAATTCAAGAGGAGCTTCATGCACACAATATTTATGTGCATGAATTTGCATTACACAACAATTTGGAAAATTACCGCATCAGTATTTCGAATCACAACCGTCCACCTGGAGAGCATGAAAGACGCTATAATGCCCCCGAGATGAGTGAGGTAGGTCTGCTTATGCCCAATGATCCTGTAGGTGAGAGAGACATCGTCTTGAGGACGCGTGATGGTACCCTACAACGCATCAGTGAATTTCACCCTGCGTATGATACCATGCAATATCCCATACTGTTTCCAAGAGATACACATGGATGGAATTTGCAGATGAAATTCACAAACAATAACAAACTCACCATGCTGAAATTTTACAGCTTTCACTTTATGACACGACCAGGGAATTACATTTTGTTCAGCAGAAGGCTACTGCAGCAATTTTTAGTTGATGTCTATGCCAAAATTGAAAGTGAACGCCTTTTTTACATTCGGCGTGAACAGGGCAGACTGAGGGCAGACAGTTATGGTGCTCTGAGAGATACCTTCACCTCTGGAGATGGTGACCCTCGGAATGTTGGTCAACGTGTAATATTACCTTCGAGTTTCACTGGGGGACCCCGCTACATGTTTGAGCGACAGCAAGATGCAATGACATATGTCAGACAATATGGAAAGCCAGATCTGTTTATTACCATGACGACAAACTCCAAATGGAAGGAAATTCAGGACAACCTCTGTCAAGGACAACAAGCACATGATCGACCTGACCTGACTGTGCGCGTCTTCAGGCTAAAGCTACAGCATCTCATGGAAATTTTTAAAAATGGTGACTTCGGTACACTGCAAGCTTGGCTGTACTCCATTGAGTTCCAGAAGCGTGGTCTGCCCCATGCACATATTCTATTGTGGCTGATCAAGGACAGCAAGATAACACCGGAGCATTTTGATAAAGCAGTTGTTGCAGAAATTCCTGACAAGAATCAAGATCCTGAGCTGTACAATATTGTTACATCAAACATGATCCATGGGCCATGTGGTCAACAGAATGTAACAGCACCATGCATAAAAAATGGCATATGCTCTAAAGGACTCCCCAAACCATTTCTCCACCACACTGAAACTGGCACTGATTCTTATCCCAAGTATCGGCGGAGACATCCAAGTGATGGAGGCCATACCGCTGTCCTGCAATGCACACGAGAAGGAAGAAGAACAGAAACAGTGGTAGATAACAGATGGGTTGTCCCTTATAACCCTTGCCTTCTCCGTCAAATGAATTGCCATTTGAATGTTGAACTCTGTAGCTCTGTCAAGAGCATAAAATATGTTTTGAAATATGTCCATAAAGGTTCTGACCAGGCAACATTCCAGGTAACAGACCAAGGAGAAAGGGATGAAGTCAGTGATTTTATCAATGCCAGGTATATTGGCAGTACCGAGGCAGCATGGAGAATTTTCCCGATGCCAATGCACGAACGTTACCCGCCAGTTATTCAGTTAGCCGTTCACTTGGAAAATGGCCAACGGGTATACTTTACTGAGGATACTGCACAAGAGAGGGCTACAGCTGATCCACCAGCATCAACACTCACAGCCTTTTTTCAGCTCTGTCAGATAGACCCCTTTGCTGCTACTTTGCTTTATATAGATGTGCCACGTTTTTACACATGGGCCAACAAAACATGGAGTCGCAGGAAACGTGGAAAGCAAATAGATGGTGAGGATATTTTTGAAGCCGCAGCAATCGGTAGAATGTATACAGTTAGCCCCCGTCTAGGAGAGTGTTTCTTTTTGCGACTGCTGCTTCATCACGTGACCGGTCCAAGGAGCTACAATGACTTAAAAATTGTGGACCAGAATGTGTACCCTACCTACAGAGATGCATGTTTGCAGAGAGGGCTTTTACTAGATGACAATGTCCACCACTTAACTTTGGAAGAAGCATCAGTCAGTATGTTGCCCAAACAGATGCGTAGTCTGTTTGCGGTAATTTTGGTGCACTGCAACCCAAGCAACCCTATGGATTTATGGTCAAGGCATACTGAAACAGTGTCAGAAGATTTTGCTCGCAGTCTTGGTGCAGATCGCAATGATGATATTGTTCTTCAAGCTGCTTTGGCAGAGATAGAAGATATGGTGTTGGACATGGGAGGACTTCAGCTCACACATTATGGCCTTCCTCACCATGAAAGAGATGCTGTGCAGAGAGCTGGAGCGGACTACAGGCGGGAAATGACATATGACATCGTGAAGGAGAAGGAAGTCTCTGCGAGAAATATCCAGTTACTTAATATAGAGCAACGTATTGTCCATGATGAGTTTGTTACAGCTGCACTTAATTCTGAGAAAGGGTTGTTTTTCCTGGATGCGCCTGGGGGATGTGGTAAAACATTTCTTATCCACACCATTCTTGCATCTATAAGATCACAACGAAGAATTGCTATTGCCACAGCCAGCAGTGGTCTTGCAGCTACCCTCATTCCTGGAGGCCGCACTATTCACAGCACTTTCAAGGTACCCCTTAACTTGACGCAGTGTGATGTTCCAATGTGTTCGATCAAGAAAGGAACTTCCCTCGCTAAACTCATCAAGGACTGTTGTGCCATCATTGTAGATGAAGCGCCCGTGAGTAACAAGTCGATTTTTGAAGCCCTTGACAGATCACTTCGTGACATCACAGGAAGGGAAGAAATAATGGGTGGAATTACTACTTTACTATGTGGAGACTTCAGGCAAATATTACCTGTAGTGCGTGGTGGCACAAGGGCCAACATTGTGAACTCATGCTTAAAGATGTCCAATCTATGGCAGTATGTCAAGATTCGAAAACTTCAAACAAACATGAGAGTTCATCTTGGTGGTGAAGCAGAAGCTAGTCAATTTGCTGGATTCTTGCTTGATCTTGGCAGTGGTACATATCCATTGTGCAAGGAACCAGACAGCATATCTCTGAATTCATTTGGAACCACAGTATTAACTACAAATGACCTAATTACTTCTGTATATCTAGATTTTTTGCAGAACCATACTAGCTCATCATGGCTGGCAGAACGGGCCATATTGGCACCACTAAATGACACTGTAGCCACCATCAATGCCAGACTTACTCAAATGATGCCTGGGCTGTGCAAAGTTTACACCTCCTTTGATAGCACTGTTACGGAAGAGGAGGCAGTGCATTATCCCACAGAGTTTCTTAATTCAGTAGAGGTCGCTGGGCTTCCGTCTCACAAACTTACCATTAAAGTTGGGATGCCAGTTATGATTATGCGGTCTCTCAACCCACCACGTCTAATGAATGGCACAAGGTGCACACTCTGCAAATCTACCCCCAATGCTTTAATAGTGCAGATATCATCAGGACCGTATAAGGGGGAAACACATGCCATTCCACGGATAATTTTGCAGCCTTCTGACAGTGCAGTGCCCTTCACTTTTCAACGGCGTCAATTTCCCGTTCAGCCATGTTTTGCCATAACTATAAACAAGGCTCAGGGCCAGACTTTAAAAACCATGGGCTTGGATTTAACATATCCAGTATTCACACATGGAATGCTATATGTGGCACTGTCCAGGACAGGAACAAATATATCTCTCTTTGTGTTGGCTGCGGAATATCAGACTCGCAACGTCGTCTATCCAGAAGTTCTACAGTGAAGGTATGTCACAATAGTTAACCCATTGTCATCATCTGTCACTGTCACACTGCCTTTTCTTTCTTTCCTATTCCGTTCGTAGAACGGGTAATCAGGCTTGTATACAATAAAAAGACGGCACTCACATACAAACTTCACAACGAAAAAATACAGATTGCATGTCTCCAAGAAACTCATCTCACGAGCAACAGCAGATTTAACATCAGAGGATACCAATGCTTCAGACAAGACCGAGAAACCAGACCCAAAGGTGGCATCATCATTCTGGTCCACAACAGCATTGCAGCCAGTGAAATAAAGCTGGACACTCAACAAGGAACAGAAATCATTGGGGCTAAGATCTGTACACCCAACCAAGAAATCCTCATATATAATGTCTACTGCCCTCCTGACAGAGATCTTTTCCTTTATAACATTCAGGTGCCAGAACTCAACTGTGTTATAGTCGGAGACTTCAATAGCCATTCTCAGAGTTGGGGCTACAACCACCTAGATCCCAGAGGTGAATACGTTGAGGACTGGCAGGCTGATTGCAACCTTCAACTCCTAAATACCCCGGAGGTACCTGACTCCTTCTATTCAAAAAGATGGCTTACCACCACAACCCCTGACCTAGCCTTTGCGACCAGTGATTTGCACCCATGCACAACAAGAGAAGTCCAAAATCAACTGGCGGGAAGTGATCATAGACCAATCTTGATCACTGTAAATGATAGCATCCCCTCAGGAAACAATAATACAGCTCCGAGATGGAACTACAAACGGGCAGATTGGGAGACATTTGCCAGCTTAACCAACCAGTACACCGCATCCATCAACTGCAAGTCAAGCAAGATCAAAACATCAAGTCAGCTATTCATAGAAGCCATCTACAGAGCAGCAAAGGAAACAATACCAAGAGGCGCAAGGAAAGAATACATTCCATACTGGTCAGAAGAACTAGAAGATCTGGACAACCAAGTCAGCCAAGCAAGAGATACAGCAGAAAATGATCCTTCAATAGAAAACAACATCAAACTCAAAGCACTCACAGCAAAACTAAGAAGGAACACACTGGCTGAAATAAGAAACAGTTGGCATGAAAAAACAGAGAGTCTGAACTTTGAGAAGGATGGGTCCAAACTGGATGAAAGGATGGATAGATGGATGTATGGACGGGCGGACGGATGGATGGATGGATAGATGGACAAAATTTAGGACGTAAGAACAAAGAATCACGGAAATCATAGCCAAGCCACATGTAAAGTCTCATTCATGAACCTTTTATCTTGAAATACATTTGAGATATTGATTGTCAAAAATGTTCGCTATAATAATATTTCCATCACCAGCTGCATAAATATGTTCTCTCTGTAATTTCTTTAGCAGCTTAGCACAATTTTTTTCTTCTAGCCATGACATTTCATGAATAATTCCTTACAACTAGTGTTAGTCATAGGGGATGAGGCATTTGTTTACATTCTGAACTTTTTGCCAGCATTAAAACCTTTGTCCAGAGTTCGGACAAAAGGTTTCATTCTGATATTTTCCTCACAAAGGTAGGACAACGCCCGGTTTCGACATAAAGGGGAAATCCGAACATTCGATAAATGCCGAATAGAGCACTTGTCTAAACCCTTTTGATACAGGCACAGCATTGCTGCTCCATAAATTGTGCATTTTTGGTTCCCAATTAATAATTTTGATTCACAGATGAATAGGCCTATATATTTAGATTCACATTGGCTCTCGTAAATGTGAATAAAAAACCTTTTGCTGATATCGACATGATTTTAGCAAATCCAGTTTCCACGGCTTTAATAGTCAAAGGGTTAAATGCAACATTTATGGTGTTTAGAATTGTTTTTTTTTTTTTTCAAGATTTTTTGTTTTTGGTCACAGACATAGAAGGATTTTCATGGATGGTCACGGACACAACTGACACAAGGATGATGATGATGACCACGTCTACAGCATCTTAAGCAAACGCCACAGCAACAGGGACGTTAACTGACAGGTCAAAGCAAGAGATTTATCCCTACAGCAATCAATGCATAGAGTGGTGTAGTTCTGGGCTTGTGCTGAACTTATCTGTAAGTACATTCTTGAATTAGTTAGTCGGTGTGTTCGTTTTTGGACTGTAGCTAGTGGTACAGTTGATCAGGGGCGGACTGGCCAGGTTGTCAGCTTGCCCGATGGCAAGTGGGCCCCTGAGAAAGTGGACCCCCCTTAGGCATTAGACAATATATTTAAAATATAAATTATCAAAAAATATATAAATATGAGAAAAAAATTATTAGTATGAAAATATTATAAAAGTTCTATTATATCTTCAATTCTATTACGGGGTTATGATAATTACTATTGTCTACAATATAAATCTTAAAATGTCATGAGAAACTATTCTTTTCATATTTACCTGGTTGTAAGGTCTTTATCATAGTTTACCTTGAAATATCTCCAGCTAGCTTCAAATATTACATTTTCTTTGAAGAACAATCATTACATTTTCTAACCTTAGAATATCAACTTTTCTTATTCTAAAAGGTAAAATTCTGAATCCTCCCAATATTTATACGTATTTTCTTGTATATGTAACACATATATTTTTTATAAAATACATATAAGACGATATGCATAAAGTGTCAGAGACAAGAACAAAGTGGTCGAAGTACGTAATATTTCGATAAAAAGCACGAAGTGTCATACCGAGAACTTTGTTAGTGAGGGTATCATATCGTAAGTTTTTTTGTTTTTTTTTGGTATTGGTTCTGTTATGAACATCAAAGAGCATAATATGGAAAGCCGACAAGCCATAGGCTAGGATACATCAGGCACATCAGGTAGGTGTTTTAGGTTAGCTTAGTGATCCTACTAGGCCTATGCGCTAGATAGCCCAAACTTGCTATAAATAGCAGAGGAGTATTGCTTTTGAAGTGGATGTCGCGATGTGGGTTAGATGGGGAGAATTCGACTGACACTCTTTCGAGGTCCGCTCCCACAATCGACGAACACACAAAAAAATTACTTGCACTCTAAAAACTAAATAAATCAATTGCTTTGATTTTTAGCAGAACTGTAGGGCAGTTTAATTACAGGAATTAATGTAACAAATATAATTATAAATATAAATATCAATTCAAAGGCAACTGAATCTAACTAATGAAACTACAGCTTTCTATAAAGACTAACTTATTCACTCTAACTACTTGCAGGTCATATGAGTTATATGCCAAATAGAATCCGCGCACGTGGCGACGGATATAACAGTTTAAATTCTATTAATTCAATGAGACATGTTATGATATGGACATTTCCTCTAGACACGCCATGGAGAATGCTTGTACAACCATGCGTTGTCTGGCGGTAGCTCTGAAACTGTCTTCAAAAGTAAGTAGAACGGTTCACTTTCATCATTACAAATTAGTATGAACTCTCACCATTAGGCCCTCACTGGGAGTGAGAGCGCTGGATGTAAACGCTGTGGGTTCATATCAAACCAAGTAGCTTAGGCTCTGGAGCTTTAAATCATGGCGCTCCTCACAATATGGACTGCTCAACTGCGTCTCTATGTCTCTCATCTGGCTGAGGACTATCCCCGTCCACCTCGTAAATGGATTGTCTACATGTGGCCTCTATCTAAGCTCTGCACGGGTTTAAATACTAAAGCTATGTCTCGACCTTCCGTCTAGATTCATACATTTGATTGGTGCAGTCGCTTCAGCTCAGCCTGCAATATTAATTTATGCTTGTCATGGCCTTGCGCCAAAATCAAGGTCAATTTTACGGTCTAGACAAAATTTAAAATGCGAAACATTAACTACTAAAATCTTCAAACCCCGTGCTTTCTACTCTTATGCACGAATTTCCGAACGCCAACTAAGCGTCTAAATAAACTACCTTTACTCGCCCCTTATCTATGTTAATCAAAATCACGGGGTCGAGAACTGCTCTGTCATTCCTAGCTATACATTTATTCTGTCTCGCCCCTCCTTCTCTCCATCTATCAGAAAAAAGGTGTTTCAAAACAAACTGTTCACGAGAACAGCTCAAGGACAACTTACGCTGGTTATAATCAACAAGATCGTAAAAATTAACTCACTGACGTCGTGACCTAGCACGGCATTTATGATCCAAATGTGATCATGACAGTGGATATATCTCATTAACGGCTAATTTACGACGAAAGGTTTCTAGAATAAGAGTGTCTTAGAATTGTCTGAAATATAACAAAAACATAGTTTCCATGCCGAATTCGGCATATTATTCTATTCAAGTCGATTCAACACAAGATATTTCATCCACCGATCAGTTTAGCATTGTTATCCGGTATGTGCTTAAAGGCGTTACTTTCAATTGTGCCAAGTATAGATGGTACAGGACAAGGACTTTTTGATCGATTGATTGCAACATTACAGCAGTTTAAAACTGACCTCAAGAAATGTCTGTCTGATAGCACAGATGGCGCTGCAAGCTACCATGGCCAGTATAATGGTTTACAAAGAAAAAATGCTGATGTGGCTGATCAACATGTTCATGGTGCTATGCCCATGTCTTGAATTTGGTGATAAATGAAACAACAAAAATTAATGTTGTGTGCCTGTAGTTGCTTTATTCAAATGGCTTAAGAATTTAGCAACTTTTGTGAAAGCATCGTACAAGAGAATGGCTGTATGGATAGAAGTTGTTGGAAAAACATCTAGGACAAGAAAAAATGAAATGATCAAAACTAATAGGCGAGACTAGATGGTCAGGCAAATCCAATGCAGCAGCAACTATATTTGGACGTTTTGCTGAAGCAACTGCTAGGACTTTTGTAGATCTCTTGACATGCTTATCAATGATCATACAAGATATATACAAGTTTGATGCAAATACAAAACATGAAGCATATGTTTTACATCAATGTCTTTCAAAGTTTGAAACCATATTGACAGCATTTATACATTTGTATATATTCGAAACTACAGCCCATTGTCAAGTTATCCACAGACAAGTGGTTTGGATATATTTACCGCATGGAGTTTGGTAGATTCAGCTACAACAAAGCTGAACGAACAGACAAGAACATTTGATAACGTTCACAGCAAGACTTTCGAATTTGCAAATAAATGTAATGACCAGATTTCACAGATGAATATGGATGCAAATCAAACATTGGAAATTGATCCTTTGGAAACAGCATTGCCAGTTAAGAGGTAGAGAAAGAAGGAAAGAATGGCAGATAAGCTTACTGATGATGGAAGAAATTCCTCAGATTCTCTAGCTGATTGTCGGGTAAACGTGTAAACCTGATGTTATCTGCTGTTGTCCTCGGTATCAGCTTGACCGCCATGGGCGTTTTCTTCATTTCTGTTGGCCAAAGATAGAGATAAAATGAAAGGCAGACTTCCCTAATTTGGGCGGGAAGAAGGAGTGGTTATTGACACATGCTTCTATGTTTATTTAATTTCTAACCCCGAGAGTCCTCTCTTCACGTCTCTTGAAAAAGGTGTGCAGGAACACGTCATCAAACCAAAGCTTCATACACTCCTATTTGCAGGGAAAGTATGTCACAATAACGATCGGTTTCGCTTTCAGAGGCAGTTTCAACGCCAAGTTATTAACCTATTGAATGCCAACATCATTTTGTACAAATTAACCTTTTGTTTGCTAGCTGTGAGTTTGTTTAGTACAGTCTGGGATTTTTGGACGTTGGTGAGTTTAGCTTTAAAGATTCTTATTAATCTCTTGGGATTGACCGCAATAATCAAATCCAAAAACAGCAAAGACTATGAAAATCTTAGGTGTCTGGCTTTGGCATCTTAAAGGTTAAAGCAATATGCAATGTCTAATGTACAGTGAGAGTCCCCAGAAAATAAAACGGGTGATGAAAACAGAAAGAGACAGCGAGATGTTTTTATGGGTTATAATTTATTTATCACAGTTTAGTCTATTGATTTGTTTGCTAAAACGGCTTGTATCATAGGTGTGAATAATGGATGAACATTAAAACAATGTAAATCGTCTCTTGAATTATCATAAACACCCTCTGCCTATCAAAATCAACAAAGCAACGGGTATCGTCAAACATATGACTTCGCTGTCAAACTGAAACTTTAAGACCTTGCGTTAAACAATTGATTCAAAATGTGATCGATTGCAATTCCCATGTAAAATACTACCAGCAACAACTTTCCATAACAACTTTGACAGCTGTGTCAACTAACAGAAAAATTATTATTCTGCACCCAACCTTCCACACGCACCTTTCCCAGCAACACCACCCTCTCTTTTATCCTCTAAATATATTGCCCATCTGTTACAAAGACGAGCAGGGTCCTTCCCCCTTCATTCAGCCAGCCAGTAAATCTTGTGTTGATGTCAGATATCTTAACGCCATACCAAGCTGGAGGTGTGATCAGATTTGTGCACCGCAAGATGGGCGGCCAGTCAAGTTTGTGGTTTTCTTTCAAACTCCATTTTTCTTTTACCGTACCGCAATATTTTAGCGTCCTCTAGAGTTTTCATCGACATTTCATCTTTTATGTTTATTTTCCCACCTTTTGTCATTCAGGGGTAATAATATCTGATACTTGGTAAAAAAAATTTTTTAAAAAGTAAGAGCGCTTAGACTAAAGCTAATAAATATTTCGTTCTATTTGCATTATAAAATTAATCTTTGGAGTCTCCAGCTGGAGGGATCGTTGTGTCGGCGAGAGAGCTCAGAAGTTGTATCCATCTTTCAGCAAAGTAAGTTGTACAAAATAATGCATGTTTGTTATACTGACATATCCAGAAAATCATGAAAATGTTCATTTCCACTGGTCAGTACTGAAACGATGTTTTTTTGCTTTAAAAATGTTTTTTTTTATTATTGAAAACGGCCATTTGATTTATTTTGACAAAAACGCAAAGAGACACCATTTCAGTATAAACCAATCGAATTTAAGAAACGTTTACAATACTCGCCTCAACTCTTGGAGTAAATCATTGAAATATTAATTTGACTGGTTTATACAGAAATGAAGTGGGTTTTTTTTTTTTTTGTACTTTTTTTGGGTCTCAAAATCACTCAAATGGCACTGAGATCCTTTCTAATTAAAACCCTATTAATTATGATTGGATACACGGCTCAACTTAAAGATTTCAGCTAGTAAAGTAATGATTGCATGCTGGCACCTTCGATTTATTGGGGGAAAAAAATAGTCATTGTTGCATTTTCGAAAAACACATATCATTTTTTACCTGTATTTGTTTTTCCTCCAACTTCCAGGAGTTTGTTTATTATGTTTCTTTTTTTTGTGTTTTTTTTTTCTTTTAAATCTGTCGTATATTTCTGTAGTATGTACTGTTCTACAGTATGCCTTGTAGCAGCTGTTTGTTTTTAACATAATAATAGGTTCTCTAAAATCAATATAAATACATTTATTTTGGTCACCTGTTTATTGGAAATTATTTCTGTATTGTATTTCGTCATCAACAGATGAGAATTCATCTATTTAGTGTCCTAATGATGTTCTTGCTGGCTGTGACGTCAGCTCATAATCGAGTAGATTGCACCGCCGAATGTGCCACCTGCCTTCGCTCTAATCATTCATAGCTTGCATCAATGGGCACCTAGAATATGTCCAAGACGCTGCTCTGGAGTTCATTGTCTTTGATGTAGAACACCAGGTGAGATCCATGTAGGTGCTCAAAGTAGTAGATAAACAGCTGGCAGAAAAAAACGAGATATATTTACGGGGATGGCACCAAAATAGGAGATTTCGCCAGCTCCAGATTTAGTCAAATGCACTCTTGTTGCAGATTTCAGGCATTTTATTCATAAACGAATCATAACTATGCGCAGTGTGAAAAGCATTTGAGTGAGGTCAAAGTAACACGGTCCAAGTAACAAACAAATTTAAAGACAAACATCAGGCTGACAGAAACCTTGTTATTCTAAAGCCCAGCATACCGTATTTCCAACATTTCACCCTGTGCCAAATTTGTTTCACATATTGGACAATTTTTAATTTCTCAATGAATTATATTTATATTTTTTCATAATAAGTATGGTCTTTCCTTCTCTTTCTTTTCCTGCATTCATTTTAGATACATTTTTCATGTTTCAAATTTCACGTACACGGCACTTTATGCCTGGGCACTAGTGGGTTAAGGCGTTGTGCCTATGGCACTGGATGGGAGTGGGTTGGGGATTGCCGACAGAAATAGGTTGGAAAGGGAGAAGATGTGGAGGTACGGGAAGCTTATGGTGGTGGGCTATCCATACTGGGCCACCGGGCGGTCCTATTTGTTAATTCGGTAGTAACGGGCCATGTGGACATGTTGGTCTGGAGGTGCTCACCTCTCATGCTGAAGGTACGGGGTTCGATTCCCAGTAGGTGCAGGCATGTTCGAACATTAAATTTTCTTTGGGGGTGGGGGAGGGGAGGGGTGTGGGGGGGCCCTTAGTAGATGGCGACCCGAGAGTGGCAAGGCTCCATACAACTGTAAGTATGCCCAGGAGATCACCTGTAGGGTCTCTATATAGAATAAAGGTGATAGCGGTTATACAACATGTTGGGGTTGGGGCTAGTCCAGTGGCAAAGGTCAGCTTACTCCTCAATACCTGTCCTGTTAGAGCTTTATTCTTTAATACATCGTTTAACATTTTAAAAGGAAGATAAAATCAGTGTTTAAAAAATGTTGTATTTACATGCTTAAGTAAAATAATTTTGATGTTTTTAAAAGATGATTGAGGTGACAGGGGGAAGTATATCTTCCATTTGATTAGAAGGTGAATGCCATAGTTAAGATAGCATAGGGATAGACAATATGGAATTGTAGGAGGAAAGAGTTCTGGTAAAAAAGAGGGCAGGCTGTAGAGGGTACTAAGAGTGGGTTATATTAAAATTTATAGGAACAGAGGCCGTAGAAAAGCTTTCCACTTTAAAGAAAAAGTTCAAAGTAGAGCCGCATGGATGTATACCAGTGCAACATGCCCAAAATATGCCCCGGGTCCAGACTATAAGCTGGCCCAGCCCACAATATAAACCGGGGTTATGTTCTGGGCTAGGCCAGTTTATACCTCGGATATACTTTGGGCTAGGCCAGACTACAACCCCCCAGGCCAGATTATACACCCCTCCCCCCCCCCCACCTTAAAAAAACCCAAAAAAAACAAGTCAAGACCAGGGCCGTAACTAGGGCCCCGCAGCCCCCGCGGGTAGGGGGCCCCCGGACGGAAGAAAAAAGAGGGAGAAAAAAGGAAGAAGAAAAAAGAAAAAAAGAGGGAAAAAGAAGAAAAAGAAGAAAAAGAAGAAAAAGAGAAGAGAGAGAGAGAGAGAGAGAGAGAGAGAGAGAGAGAGAGAGAGAGAGAGAGAGAGAGAGAGAGAGAGAGAGAGAGAGAGAGAGTCTGGAATTATCTGGGGGCCCCAGCAATTTCAGCAAAGCAGAAAAAGACAATTTAGAGACAAGAGTGTTAATAACTGTCGGGGCCCCCTCAACAAAATCGTAGCTGTTGGGGGCCCCTCAACAAAATCGTAGTTGTTGGGGGCCCCTCAACAAAATCGTAGTTGTTGGGGGCCCCTCAACAAAATCGTAGTTGTTGGGGGCCCCTCAACAAAATCGTAGCTGTTGGGGGCCCCTCAACAAAATCGTAGTTGTCGGAGGCCCCTTACTTAACTGACTCATGGTTGCCGGGGGCCCCTTAACCTGGTTTTCCGATCAAATTATAATTATGGTTAAGGCACTCGTAATAAATGGCTCTCGGCCTTTGAGTGCAAAAAAACTTGCTTTTTTTTGTTTTGGTCAAGACGATCAAGACGATCAAGATGAACCGACGGGAATATCCCTCGGGTGCTCAAAAGCGAAAAATTAGCGAAACAAAATGAAGAGGGAATGAAAAAAATTCCGAAAATAGATGCCTTTTTTAAGCAACCCCCAAAAATGGATGAGCTTGGTAATGCCAGTGATTGTATCAACCCCAGGCCAGTGTCAGATCAAAGTCCAACTTTAGAACCTGGACCAAGCATGCAACAAGAGGAATCAAAATCCACTGGTAAGTAGCCAAGATCTCGATCTAGATCAAGATTAGATCTAAATTCTAGATATAGCTAGACGTCTAGATCTAAATCTATACATGTATCTAGCTTTCTCTTGACTTAAATTCTAGTGCATGTAATTATTGAGTTGCCAGCAAAGAGACGGCAAAAATTTTGGTATAGATCTAGATCTATATTTAGAATTCTCTGAAAACACTGTGATCTTCCAGCCCAGCAAATTACGAGCACGAGATCTAGTAGTGCCGGTGTTGTTGCTATTGCTGCTGTTGTTGTTATTGTTGTTGTTTTGTTGTGTTTTCATTTTTTAAAGTTATTGTCTTTCCAATCGTAACGTAAATGTAACGTATATCACAACAAAGTATGAATTAGAAATCTAGATCTATCTATATCTATATCTAGTGATATAAGTCACTGTTTCTTTCTTTATCTCACCTTTTTTTCAGGTCACACGAAAGAAGGTAGTGTAGAACTACTTGTACCAGAAATAGATCTATTAACATTGGACTACCCAACTGACAAGGGTCATTTTGCCGATGATCTAACCGATGATATGAAACATTTCATCGTTCAACATGGACTTTGTCGCCCGAAAGGGCCATTTCCAAGGAATACACAAAATAGAAGCTTTTCTTCTTATTTCTATAGTGAAGATTCTACACAGTTCTCACATTCTTCTAATACATGGCTTTGCTATTCACAAATACAAGATGTAGCTTACTGCCATTTCTGTTGGCTTTTTTCCCCCGACCACCGAAAGTTCGACACTCGGGATTGGCAAGGTTTGTCTAAAAAGGTCAAAGAGCATGCACTATCAGGAGCCCACATTCAAGCCTGCATAGTTGGAAACCATTGGAAACAACACAAAACAGTCGATCACAAGATCGATGCAAGTTTATCTGATGTGACTAGATTCTGGAGAGAGATTTTGAGAAGACTTGTTGAAATTATTTTGACAATAGCTAGAAATAACATCGCCCTGAGAGGAACGACTGATCAACTTGGTGCTATTTCAAATGGGAACTTTCTTTCACAGGTGGAACTGTTGGCCAAGTTTGATGTTTCTATGAATACCCTAGATGGCAAAAAGAAAGGGTCTACTAACTATTTAAGTCCACTTATTCAGAATGAACTTATTGGTATTTTAGCATCAAGAGTGAGATTAGACATTTTAAATGAATTGAAAAGTGCCAGATTTTATTCCATCATCATGGACACCACCCAGGACAGTTCGAAAAAAGACCAATTGAGCTTAATTTTTCGATATGTATTAGTGGAGGACAGTGTTTAAGTTCATGAAGCTTTTATCAATTTCTATCATATCCACGACCAGACATCGGAGGGCCTACAAACAGCACTACTGTCGTTCCTAAAGGAGCATTCAATTAATTTAAAACACTGCAGAGGACAGGGCTATGACGGTGCTGCGAACATGTCCGGGTCATGCCAAGGTCTTCAAAAGAGGATTATTGACTCTCAAGCAAACGCATTTTACGTGCATTGTGCAGCGCATAACCTGAATTTAGTTGTCAACGACGCAGTGAAAGGAATTGTAGAAGTCAGGATTTTTTTCGATATCATTCAGCAGCTGTACGTATTCTTCGGCCACAGCATCAACAGGTGGGACATTCTCGCTGAAATCACTTCTGAGTCGGAAAGTACACTGAAAACGTTAAACCCTACACGCTGGTCTGGAAGAGTCACCTCTTTAACTGCTGTGAGACTAAGATTTCCAGATGTTTTAAAAGCTCTCAGCAAGATTGCTCTCCAGAATACAAACAAGGACACGATTGATGAAGCTATATCACTGAGGAACAAGATGGAAAATTTTGACTTCATTGTGATTCTCACAGTGCTCAGTGACGTTTTGTCCGACATCAATGTAGCATCAAAGCTGCTTCAAGCCAAAGATCTTGACTTATCAAAAGCTGTGTGTGAGCTGGATGCTGTGTTGTCCAAACTGAAGCAACATCGACAGGATTTGAGTCATTTCTGGCGAGGAGTGAAGACACTGCTCGACGATGGTCCATACCCACAACATTCAAACAGAAGAGAAAGGCAGCAGTAAAGTTTGATGATGATATCGACCCGGAGAGAATCTTCAAAGAAAAAGTGTTCTATGGCATTTTGGATACTATGATCCTGCAGTTGGAGTCTCGCTTCACAGGAACAAAGAAAATCACCTCGCTATTCAAAGTCGTGAACCCACCATCGCTTCTCACTTTACAAGAAGTTGATATCAATACTGAAGTTGACAGGCTTGTTGAAGCGTACCCTGAAGACCTGTCTAAGGCACTAGCTACAGAGCTGGTTATGATGAAGACCTCTATGGGTGATAAACTAACAGGATTGTCTTCTGTGCGACAGCTCGCAACCTGCCTGCTAGTAGATTATAAAGAGGTTGCTCCTAGCTTTCCCAACATCTGCGTTCTCCTGCGCATCTTCATGACAATCCCTGTGACTGTTGCATCCGCGGAGAGGTCATTCAGTAAGCTGAAGATTATAAAAAACTATATGAGAACATCCATGAGCCAGGAACGCTTGCAAGGTTTGGCACTGCTCAGCATTGAAGCAAAGAGAGTAAGAAAACTAGACTACGAGCAAGTAATCAACGATTTCGCGGCCATGAAAGCAAGGAAAGCACCGATGGTTTAAGGTAAGCATTATTTTATTTTTTATTTTGCTCCTGTTCATTTTACTGGTTTTTATTTTTAGTTTCAGTTGCTTGCATGGTTATTGATGCTTGGATTCTTTTGTTATGTAGTTGCAGTTGTGTTCATTTTAATTTACTTTTATTTTCTTGTTTTTTGTTTGAGGATAGTTGTTGTTGTTGTTGTTAGTGGCGGCGGTGGTGGTGGTGGTGGTAGTGGTAGTGGTGGTGGTGATGGTGTGGTGGTGGTAAATATTGTTTTATCCACTAGATTATTCCGAATAAAAAATCCACGTGACGCGCCCAACGTTCCCTGCGTACCATACGCCACTATATTTGGCTGTTTGGGCCACACGTCCTCAGCTCCGGTGCTACAGTATAAGCGAATACATGTACATGTGTTGGGTGGGTAGGCCTATGCTTAGTCTGCGGAAGGGGGGCCCCGATAAGAAAGTTTGCGGGGGGGCCCCCGCTTGGCTAGTTACGGCCCTGGTCAAGACTCTAATTTATTTCAGCCTGTTCCTTATCACTGCCATCCCATGTCATATTAATACATACATGAACGCATTCTTGACACCCGTAAATCATAATATAATTTAGAGGAAATAATATCAACAGTTTATTTCAGCCTTAGTTTAAATTGGTGTACATGCATACATTCTTGACTCCTGTAAATCATGATATAATTATTTCAGAGGAAACAAACATACATTAAAATGCACTGATATACAAAAGGGTTGAGTATCCATTCAAGCTGGTATGATTAGACTTCAAGATTAATTTCACTCGTGTCTGTTGATATTATCATTATTATTTTGATTATTTTGATAATTGATTGGCCATGAGTAAAACATGCATTATATTTTTTGTTATAATGATGCAGAGAAAAAAGGCCGGAAAAGAACAGACATAGAAAAAAAAAATCATAAAAACATAAAAAATAGCCCAATTGACAGATGGTGCAATTTCATCATCCAGCAGACATTAAATATTTCACATAAAACTAAACAGGCGCTACATGTTATATAAGCCTGATGAACTCCATTTGCCCAGTATTTAGTTTTATGTGAAGTATTTAATTTCTGCTGGATAATGGAATTGCACCATCTGTCAATTGGGCTATTAAAATGTTTTTTTTTTCTTTGTGTGTTATTTCCCGGCCTTTTCTCTCTCCATCATTGTAACTTTGAATGTAGATCTAATTGTTCTGACATATAAAATACATTTCTGATTTTCAAAAATTAAATAAAATTCAGATGACTTTACACTTATGAGTCTTATAATTATTTCATACCCTGCCACTCAGTATATGTCAGTGGTGCCAAAACAAAAAATACAATACATGGACAACTCTAGTTATAAAAACAACAACAATAATAATACCAATGGACACAAGTAAACTTGGTGTTAAAGTCTAATCATATCAATTTGAATGGATTTTTCAATCCTTTTGTATATCAATGCTTTTTAGTGCATGTTTATTTCCTCTTAAATGTATCATAATTTACAAGAGCCAAAATGTATGCTTCAATAATTATGATACCTGATGACATTGATAATGAACAATTTAAACTAATGTTGAAATAAACTGTGGTCTTAGCTTGTTTTCTGTTTGGTTTTTTTTTAAGTAGGGTGTTTAATCTGGACTAGGGAATAGTCTGGCCTAGCCCAAAGTATACCCCGGAGTATAAACTGACCTAGCCCACAATACACCCTGGGGTATTTTCTGGGCTAGGCCACTTTAACCCCGAGTATAGTCTGACGGGGGTATAATCTGGCCTGCTACACCGGTGCTGTGCTATTTGGGCCGAAGGTATTTTAGGCAAGGGAGTGTCAATTGCCACCGCGGAATATGGTGTCCATTGTCGATTCAAGTGTGCGTTGGAATGGTCAGATGTACCTGGGGGGTGCGAGGGTCTAGTCAATTTATATCAATGGGCGTTAGTCAGATTGAATAATCAAGCGAAAAGGGGCTGGGGTAGCCATTGACGATCGACGTACCGTCAATGGCCACCGCCAAATGCGGTGGTAATTGACGCTAGCTTTAGGCAATATTGTACGGACACAAATTCTGTGTTAAAAAAAAAAAACACGCCAGAATAATGCAAAACTCGCACCATCAGCCCAAACAACCCAGAACCAGAGTTTGGTACTATTTAGGCCGTATTCGGCCCAAATATACCTAGCCATTTGAAATTACACAGAATTATTTGAAAAAAATATGTCAGTATTAGTGTTGGACCTTCCTGAGATGCAAATAAGCATTCAATTGTAAACTCTTCTTTTATTATGTTGATTCTTGGTAACTGAAATCAAAGAATGAAAAAATTACTCATGTTTGTGCACTTGTTTTTTCTTTAATTTATTTAAGCTAAATCCCATAGAGAGGAAGTCATGAAGAATGAAGGTGCTTCGGTCAAAGCAAGTGTAAAATGGGCTATGAGGGAAATTAAAAATTTCTAAGGGCCGGACAAGCATAGCACCCCAATGTTTGCTTGACTTATGAATTCCTGCCAAAAGCCGAAATAACGGCCTTCAATCTTGCTTGATAAAATGCAGTTAGACAAGTGGAGTCGCTTAACATAGAAATGGGCTGCTTGACATAAGGATATTAATGATAAATAACAATTATGCACATATGAAAATAGGGGACCGTTGCAACTGCTGTGATACAATTATGGGTTTCCGTTACTAATAATTATTGTTGTTTTTTGTAGCATCTGCAAGCTACCCCTTCCTCTCCCCCGTTTTGCTTGTCATACTGGTGACTGAGCATGATTGTGTTCACTTCTTTTTCCCCTTTATTGTTGACAATGGCCCAGCGTATACTCAGTGACCTGACTTTCCCTTTCTTGTGAATAGTTTTTTCCTCGCTCGGTTGTTGTTGGGTGATTTGACCCTTTTAGTAAATATTAGTATGTTCCTGAACATTCGATAAAGTCGTAGATGTAGATGTTTACGCCAGATTTGACCTTGAGTGATGTAACATGGTGACGTATTGATACGTGATTGGTTAGTTTGTGTGTTTCGGGAGAGGGCAGAGGTTAGATTAATTTCGGGAGCTTTCTATAGAAATATCTATATATATCATGTAAGTGGTTGGTCAGTGAGTAAGTGAGTTTTTTTCCTCGTGTGGCATAAGATAGTCTGTTGTTAGGTGTTCTCTGGTGCCTTCCTAAGATTTTGTTGTTCAGTATACAGTTATTAGACTTTAGTATTATTTAATCGATTGTAGGATCTCGTGTTTACATTTTCTACAGCTGTAATAGTTTCGTTTTCTAAAGGGTTGTAGTTAGATCAGCTAACTCCTCCCCCCGCCCCCCCCCCTACTATAACGTGCTAGAACAGAATCAGCTGTTACATTTTGTTTTTGTAAACCGCCCATCCTTATCTGCACTGAAATTTGGTATAAATTGCTGGTGCGGCCGATATTTCCAGATATTCATGACACAGGTGGAGGCAACACGTGAGAGAGTTTTAGATGAACAAGTTTTTCTACTGCGAATTTGGATTCATGCCAAAGTATTTGAAAAAATAATAATTTTGGGATATGTCACATTGATGCCCTCCTTCTTGGGCTATATATTGTTAGGGAATTCCAGAACCACAGTGGTTGATTTGTTACTACAGCATCGAGAATCTTTAAATAATGTGTCGCAGTGTTTCATAATTAAATTGAAGACCCCTGTTCTAAAATTACCTAAGTCATAACATGTTTATTTCGATAAAATCGATTCTGAAAATTGAAATTTCTTGCAAAAGAAGGCACTATGTCCTGTAATGAATTTTCTGGACATTGCTGTGACGTTTGATGTGCCAACATGGGAGCGTTAATTTCAAAATCAATGTGCTGCCTCGGAAATACCATTTATTTGTTTGTACCTTTGTGATTTCAGTCTTTTATTGCAAAAGGACGTCGGCATATTTGGCATTGTGGTTATGAGCTTGAGCACTTTTTGGGCGCTAATATTGATCGAAATGAAATGTTCTCTGCACCAAAAGGATAGTTTGGTATTTTATTTATTTCCTATATCCCCATCCCCACCCCAACAGTTCAAGAAAATGTGGCTTAAATACTTTTAGCACAGGGATCTTCGACTGACCTTCTTCATGTCGTCTGTTGCAGAATGAATGTTCAAACCAACCTGAAGTTTGCAAGATACAGCACGTATTTCGGATGTTTCCTGTCCCTGTGGACGGTCGCTGTGGAATGGTATTGGGGAAATCTGAGTGTCTACACTGACTCTTATTTCAGGGCCAGGTTTGGTCCGAATGGCGGCTTTGACATCCCTTGGACCATCTCTTTACAGCTGGTGGGTGCAGTAGTCGGAATCTCACTTTCCGATATGTTAATCAAGTACTTGGGCAGTCATGGGACACTTCTTATGGGCAGCATACCTTTCAACTTGGCAATGTTTCTGGGCTATTTGGCTGTTCAGATTTCACCACTCTTCGTTTTCTTATTGTCACTTGTATGGGGAACGAGCTTCGGAATCCTATATGGTCACGCATTACGTACTGCGGAAAGGTGGTGCAGCTCTGAACGTGTCGGGTTTTTCTCGGCTGCTATCGTATCAGGAGTTAGCGTTGGATCACTAATATTAATACAGTTGATAACCTATTATATTAATCCCAAAAATGAGAAGCCGGGTTTAGTGGATAATCCTCGAATCTATTTTACTCAAGAAAAAATTCTTGAACGAGTGCCAAGTGTATTTCTAGTGATAGGTGGGTTTTCATTGTCCGTACATTTTCTTAGCTTTCTATTTGTTAGAGGTGCGAAATATTTGTATTTACCCAACGACGAAAATACTAAAATAACGGATACGTTGATCACGACCCTTTCTACAGATGTCAAGAACACTTATTCTACATTTGGCACTAGAAGTGACAATGCCAGTGCGAGTTTAATTGGTAGCGATGGGGATACATATATACCATTATGCACCAGCAAGTGCAGTGTACCAAGCACTACAGATGAATTCAGAACCAAAAAGAGGGATGGCAAATTTGACTCTAATGGTCATGATGGTGATTTTGTTAAGAACAAAGACGGAGCTAAACCTGTTCTACCCAACCAATCAACAATACCACCCTGCCGCACTGATATACGTGAAGTGTACATCGAACGCGCAGAGGTGGAGGACGGAAAGATGAGCAGTGCATTTTCCCAGCAGTTTGGTGAAAATGTCAGACATTTCTTATCTTTGGACATACTGAAAACGCCAGCATTCTATATCCTATGGTTTGGTGTTCTAACCTCTGATTTAAGCTATATTCTCACATTAAATTTCTATAAAACCTACGGTGAACAAAGCATACAAAATGACCACTTCCTTGCTGATGTCGGCACCTTGATCCTTATCGCAATTACATTCACCAGGCCCATCTGTGGCAGTCTGATCGATAGATTTGGCGTGAAATATGTATACACACTCCTAATGGCTTGTTTTTCAATTGGGTCAGCGTTCTGGTACTTCACTCCAATGGTAAACAAATGGCTGTACATGATCTGGACAGTCCTGCTTGGGATTGCGAGTAGCAGTTTTTTCATTTTCATACCAATTGGCTGTTTGAAAATGTTCGGTCCCGCCCATTATGCCCGCAACTATGGCCTAGTTATGTCTGCATCGATAGTGACAAACCTCACTGGGCCATCAGTTACAAGAGCAATCCTTCAGAATTTTGGCTGGTTTTACCTGTTCATTACAAGCTCTGTATTGAATTTTATCACTTTTGTGTTGATTGTGTTGTACTTTCCAAAACAAGAATGCTATTAATCGCTTAAAAACAAAATAAATCGATAGCCATCTGATCTCGACGTTCATTGTGTTGCTTGAGAATCTGACATGAAACAAGAGGTTTTAAAGATACACGTATAAATGATGGCTGCATCGATTAAAATGGTATTTGGGAGCGCAGACAGTGGGTTAGGTATTTGACTGTTTAATGGAAGATATCCTTTTCTCAGGCAGCGGAAGACAGGTAACTTTTTTTTTTACATACTATCCTAACATTGCCTGAATTTATCTACTTTTTAAAAAAAAATTGGATAATCGGGTGATTTGATTTTAAAAAGAAACTTCAATTGTTTTGGAATTGCCCGTCAAACTTGTTTCTGTGTTTTGTTGCTAATAAATCACACAGTTTTGTATCCTCCCAAACTTTGTACAGATTTGATCATTGTAACGGCTGAAATATAGTTTGTGCTCTATGGTACCTTTCATAACAGGGCTGTCCTTTATCTCTTTCTCAGGAGAATAAGTAAAAGTGGTCGCCTTGTATTCTGAGCAGTGTATTTTTTAAATGAAGTGAGAAGAGAGGTCACTCCATTTCACAAATGTGCTGTTACATTACGTAGATATATGAGAGTTTTCGAAACACATTGTTTTGAAGTGGCATTTATTAATTTCTTTGTGGCCACGTCAGGAAGGTCTTAGATGTAGCAGACCGGGATAATGTAATTGAGGAAATCCGTCACACTTAATAAAAGCAAAACTCGTACATCAATCAATCGATCAATCAATCAATCAATCATAATGCAAAAAAAACCCAAAAAACTCCCAGATTTTTCTGACTGTTCCTATGCAGCCATCTCTGCATCTAAACAAACCAACCATTTTGTGGTTTCCATTCGGTCTGATGTGGTGCCTTTTCAGCATTTTATGGATGTAATTGGATGTGAAGTATTATTTTGAACTGCACTTCAGATCTATGTATAGAGCCGGTTATGTTGATAAGAAAACAAGTCTGTTTTTCTTGCCCTTTCCCCTTCTTTTCTCCTCTTTCTCTTCCTCCTCATGTTAGTTGATGAAAGTATTGTCCAGTGCATCGGGAAAAAAGAGCAAGTGTCATTAATAATTGGTTTCAGAATGGAACTATTGGATTTCAGCTAGCAGTATGGAATTTTATTTTTACTGAGATGGCATGTTTTCGCTTAGACTCCTGAGAAACTCCAATTCTCTGATGTAATTAACCTTGACAGTTTCGATCAAGCTATAATCATGTTTTCTGTGATGATACATACTTATATTTCTTAACTATAGAATTCAAATGGCCAAAAGCTCAAACCAGTGCTATATTTGATTGGAATCAATAACATATTTTTAAAAAAAATTCTGATTATGTATTTATATGAAGACCATAAACACCTATGAAATGTAACCAAGGAATGGTCCAAATGCGCAAGAATTGTGTTTCAGAATTTATATTTATGTTCTGTTCGATTTACTATTTATATTCTATCCCACTCAGAAATGAATGGGATAGAAATATGCTTCATAATTCAAACACTGACTATCAAATTCGTTCCTGCCCATTACCCTGCACGCATTCATAAACACAATCTCTCCAATGTCTTACACGTTTGTATATCTTTTCCATTAGAGGAATGAGTCATTTGCAATGACCAGTTTTCCACCACAAAAGCAGGCTCAAATTTCATTCGGAAGCTGGTCCTACAGGACCCACTCAATTGGTGGACATACACAATAATTTCGCCAAGAGACTGAGATTCCCTGTACTGCTCATATTTCTCCGACCAAAATAATGAATATAAACAGAGAAATGTGAACATGCACAAAGATAAACATTATTGCACCAGCATCTTTCAGTTGCTGTTACATAATTAATTCCGCCTGGTGCCACGTAGGTACATGGGTGAACATTACATTCACAAAGCTGTTTGAAATGTTCAGACAGTGTTTATTAATACAGACTGCATAAGTGTCATGGATTACTGAAAACTTTGAAATAGAAGAGCGAGTTTGTGGACGTAACCCCAGTGTGACAGCTTTTTTTTTGTCCATTTAATATTATAGACACAGAAGAAAACCAACACATAACAAAAGAAAAGTAAAGACAGCAGATACAGTCAAACAAAAACACATTCAATAACAATTAATACAAATACAATTGAAAACACTGATGCGAAATGCCTTTAATTTAAAGAGGCTAATGATCTATTTCTCCTCCTCTTCCATTCAATAATCTTGACCCGCAGAGTTTCTCTGTACAAATCTCTATCGCTCTCTCATTTCACTGCAATATTCTTGTTGCCGATGGCATGTTAAATTTTTTTTTGTAATGTATTTCTTTCTGTGTGGAGGTAGCTTCAATATACTTCTAGCCGTTGGTATAGATGGTTCAAATTCTTTAACTAGTGAGTGTCTGGTGGCCTTTGAGATGACTCGTGCATTTTTATAGTTACAGAGAGCCGCCGAAGATAGTAAATTTACATTGACTAATTTTCCATTTTATTACTAACTGGCAGAAGCACCGGGTACTGCCGACACAAACTGGTTTCGCCCATCAATCCTTTCTGTCTGTCCTGTTCTCTCCCTGTCTCCCTTCACTCTCTCCCAAAAGAAGTCTCCCATGGATATTAGGTTTATTATTCTAAGCTGTAACATTTTGGGAGTTCATAACAATATCATAAACCCTTGCAGCAATATTATTCTTACCACCAACAACAACATAATCAAAATAATAACACTATTTTCAACATCAATACCAGGGATGTCATCTTCATCATCAAAATGCATATTCTCGTCACCAGCACACACGCTGTTTGCACCTATAACTTGTCATCCAAAACTGGATCCTTTTCCCAACTGTTAGGAAGTTCACGTACACATACTTTCAAAAAACATATTATACTTAGGCCCGGCGCGCACTATCCCGTTTTGCCTGCTCCATGGCGCGTAAACGCAGATTTTTGTTTGCTTGGCAAAGAGTTTTCAGTGCTGCACACCACGCGAAAGGTTGCTTGCATTGAACAGATGGTTAATTTTAACACAGTGCGCGCCGGGCCTTACTGTAATTCTGGGGTAAACAGTGACTCGCTTTTCTCTTTCTTGTCTCCAGTTTGTCAAGGATACAACGGTATTTTCTTGTATAAATTTAATATTGTACCGGAATAGATCTTTTTAAAATAAACAAAATAGCGAAGTGAAGCTGGCTGGGGCTTCTAAACAATTAAAAGGGAAACAATAACAGATTATAAAGAAGAATTAAAAGGTAAAGTTGCAAATGAATTCAGTTCAGATAACAAAAGAAACACATGGTTCTCCCCTAAGGAAAATGTTTAGGTACGCCCCTGTGAGAGAGTGTCGAAATCCAGAACTGTTAATGTTAGCAAAGTTCAGATAACAATAACGATAACAGAAGCATAGTTATAGCAATACTATTTTATTTATTTTTGAAGAACTAATGAGAACTTGATACCGGTATCTTCTTCTTCTTCAAATGCCGGATCTGGAACAGATATCGACGATCTTAGTTCGCCACTCATTTCTCCGCTCGGATGCTCTCAAAAAAAGCCCATATTGTCCTGGTTTTTCCCTGTCGCCCATCTGTTCAAACTCTCTAGATATGTTATTCTTTGTCTACTTCTGCTTTTTTTTTGCCCTCTATTTTTCCAGTTAGAGCAAGGTGTTCTAGACCTTTGTGTCGATTCAGGTGTCCCCTGAACTGCAATTGTCTTCTCCGGTATACCTGGATCAAACACAATCAGTCAGTGAGAACTCATCAAACAGTGAATCTCTTGTTCTTATTTTCCATAGTAAATATAGCAGTTTCTTAACCCTATTTTACATTCGGCTGAGGGACGTTTTGATAAAGAGAGTGAATAGCTGAGGTCTGTCAGACCCCCGAATGTAAAATAGGGTTAAGTCTTTTTTTTTTTTTTTTTGTTATTATTGTCTATTATTATAATAAAAAAAATATAAAAAAAACTGGCGTGATGTTAGACAAGATCTAAGGCCGCTTTCACAGCTCGGATTTGCTTCCTTTCGACATGCAAAAGGTTCTTTATTTTTTTTAGATTTCGAGGCTTGAAAAGGTGGGGAATTATTTTTTTCGAGTTTGCTTTGTGTCGCTAATTCGCCTCTCCCCATCGTTTCTTGTCCACTAACACATGAACACAGCTCCCGGTGGGCAGATTATTGCCGTTTCATGAATGCTGATGGGGCAAAAGCCATTTTCATCAAACAACAACAAAAAAATAAAAAAATGCAGTAACATCCTACTTACTTAAAAAGTTCAACAAACTCGATAAAATTCATGTCGTGATGTCGACTTCTCATAGGTAATTGAAAACACGCTGATGTTTTTGTCACATTGCTAACACCGAGCTAACTTCTTTGTACATTTTTCTTGTTTACTCATTATAAGTAGTTAGATTTATTGAATGAAGTTATTGGCATATTACCCAATCTGGACTTTGGGTAGGATGATTCTCAAATTCTAGGGTATGTCTTTTTGCAGGATATTTAGACATGCCCAGTTATTCATCCCCATCTGAACATCTTCATCTGATATTCCTTTTCCATCAACCGAGAGAGTTTCAGAGACGACAGAGATATGATTTTGATATAATGTCATTGCTTCTTTAGAGAATTCTATCGAAGTTTCAAAAAGAGCATGAAAACGTTTGTGACCATTTCCTGATCAGGGTCCTAGGTCTGCCTATGGCAATGTTTCAAATAGTCGAGAACTGGGCCTGGATGGATGAGTTAAATTATTATTATGGTAAACATATTCAATGGTTAGTGAAGTGGAACACTAGGACAGAAAACAAAAATAATACTCATATGTAAATGACATGCAAAACGAGAGGATCATTAAAAGCGCAAGCAATGGTGCATATTTAATTGTCATAGAAACTCTCCCATCTGGTCTGGTGCACAAGCATGGATAAGCAGAATGTCCTCTTCCGGAATAGAAAATGCCGAACATCGGCAATAACGAAAGTTCTTGACAACACGAAAAATTAGCTTTTCTTCCCGCCTCCCCTTCTTATTAGTTACTAGTTTGCTCGGTTTTCACATAACGTGATACTCAATTTATCTAAAGAACGCGAAAATCAAAAGTTAATGACAATTTAAAAATATTCCATTTTAGTGCCAAATTACTACATCACTGAACAAAGCTGAGAATAATGTTTCCGGCGGTCCGCAATTAGAAATGTAATAAACCTATGGTAAAAAAAACTGCTATGCGGAGATATAAAGATGCATTGTGATATATCTGGAATACAAGTCCTCTGTAATCAGTGGCTTTAACTTGTGAATTTTCTATTTCTAAAAGTTTTCCATACCAAGGGAAAATGAGATTTTCTTCGTGTGCAATCTTCACGTCAGTCATTACTAGATCAGCGTCTTGTATGAAAGATGTTGACTCACCCAAAATTTAATTGTAAATAGCTTCGACTGAAGCGCCCTGCCTACAGGCCAGAACTTGAGTCATTTTTGACCTGTGAAAGACTCTCAAGATATTATTGTAAATTAATGTAGGCTGTTAAAATACTGTATATAGACAGTGAGAAATGCATGTATTATCGCGAAAGAGTTACAATCTGTTCTTTTAACTGTGGTAGCAGATGAGCAAAAATTAAAATTTGATCATAATTATCCATAGCTTATTGCAACAATTGTGTGAGAACTTTTCAAAAGTGCCTGCAGCTTTTTCTTCAGATTTCTTCGTTATGCCATATTGGGAAGGAACAAAGATGAGAGATGGGAAAGAACAATGAAATACGGTAGAATATGGAAAGTGGAAGAGAAATAAAAAAGAAGAGGAAGAAGAATATCGATCACTGAAGTCTCTTCAAATTTGACATTCTTTCTCTCTGTCTTCCTGATTCTGACGTCTATTAGTCTTTTTAGCTTCAACAGTTATAATCATGTATTATTGTATGGAAGCGCATACGGATATGGACAGTGCATATCCGTACAACGCACACAATTCGATGACGTTGAACACATACCGGAATACTATATTACTGAAATTGTTCATTTGCATAGTTTTTAAAAATATGAATCTGCTTAGTAGCAAAACAATCCGACTTCTGCTCGGAGATTGCGTGATCTGTGCTAATAATATACATGCACTTGAGTGTACGTCGATCACCAATGGCTACCCCAACCCCTTTTCGTCTGATTAGTCAATTTGACTACTGCCCATTGATACAAACTGACTAGAACCTCACGCCTCCAGGTCCATCTGACTATTCCGTGTGTTGTCACTTAAAATTCATGGACACCATACCAAGTTTTGTTTCAGAAAACCTTCACCAGTCGCGCTTTTTGGTAAACATGTTGTACGGATATGCACTGTCCATATCCATACAACATGTTGTACGGATATACACTTCCATTATATATTATAATTTGGATACAATATTTTATTTGAAAGTGTTTTTCTTCAGTTACTCGTAGGTACTCGATACGACAAGATAGAACAGCTGGGGCATTCTGGGTTCACCAGTCTCACACCGCCACCTCGCCTGGCTGTGAATGCGTGGAGATGTCAACCTTTTATTTTACAAAGCCGAAGAGAGAAATTGTTGACTTTTATTCACTGTTCAGACATCTCCGTGGTCACCGATAGAAGTCGCTCATTTTGTATTGATAATTAATTCCTTGTAGGAAATATCTGGGCATTTTTTTTCTTTTAAACGAGGTAAGAAAGTGACAAAATTGTTTGCTCACTTCCCACCATACCGAAGACAGAGAATAAGATAGGACAGAGCCTGATGAAATCTCTCTCTCTCTCTCTTTCTCTCTCTCTCTCTCTTTCTCTCTCTCTCTCTCTCTCTCTCTCTCTTGTTTGTTCCCTCACCCGCCCATATTATGTGCCCTATATTATGGAGACACCCATTGTAAATTAGATAATCATGGCTCATTATCATAACAACTTGGTGTTGAATTTGCCTCTGGAATCGAAAGCGGTTGCCTCTTGTTTTCTATGCAAACGGAGTGTAAGTTGAGCTGGCTCAGCCCGCCTAGAGCCAGCGGGCCTCTGACCGTGGCCTTCGTAACTACATGGCCAAACACAATGCCGATATGCAGGTAAGTGACGTCACGGGATGCGGCGGTACCGTCTCAAGGCTGCGCTCTCTAGGCCAAGGCTACAGGAAACAAAGTTTGAATACCGGCACTATAACAATGCTTGTGTGTTGTCTGCTGTTTCTTGTCTTTGTGTGGATTTATTAGACTTATTGTTATTCTCAAGATTGGATATTTGTTGTGTCGGTCTCACGTCTTCTCACGTCTTGGAGACCGCACACACAGTGACACTGGCATATTTATGTGGTCAGTACCCTCCTAACAGTTAACCTTGTCTTTGTCTCCTCTCCACCTGTCCTAGGGTCGTTGTACATCGTAAGAAAGCAAGTTCGTTGTCCGTCTTTGTTCTTGTTTGACTATATATGTAGGATGCCTGGGAGTCGGTGTAGTAGACGTGTACCTGTGCTATGCCTATCTGTACAGTGTTCATTTATATGTGAAATTATTTCTGTGTATAACGTATACCTATACAGTGACAGTAACTTTCATATCCGTATATAGACTTATGTGTGTCGATTAAATGTCAACTCTGTATACCATACAGAAGGACTTGCGTTATTCTGTAATATTCTAAAAACCCCACGCACGACACCACAATATTCAATGTGAAAATGCCTAGAAAGTGCTGTGTTCCAGGTTGTAGAGGAAATTACGACGATGGTGAGAAAGTTTCTGTGTTTAAATTCCCGACTGAATCGACAAGGCGAGATCTATGGCTAAGTAAAATTCCTAGAGCTGACTTTACTCCTACATCTCAGTCTGTTGTGTGTGCTAAACACTTTAGTGATCAGTTCCTCATCCGATCTGATTCTGTTACAAGACCAGACGGAAGTGTTTTGACGGTGCAAAGATCAAAACCAAAACTTAGGTATTTGTCTGACGAACCAGCTCCAAAAAGAAAAACACCGGAGGAAAGGCATAGGGAGGCCCAGCAAAGAGATGAGAAATCATTTTCTGATTGGTTAGAAAGTGACAAAATAGATACTTTTTCGGATTTTGGTAACAGTCTAAACAGTCATGTATCAGGGACCGTCTGGATTTATAGGCTACACAACAATGTTGAAAAACATGCCACTACCAGCACCAATTTATCCGACGAAAAGGAAAGTCCATACTGGAGTTTTTACAATTTACAAGATTTACTTAGCAGCAAGCCAGCTTTAGTTTCGGCAATTAGAGTACATTCTGACATGCACGTAGAGATTTTCACACAAGAGAATACAGGTATTGTTCAAGTTCCAAACACATCTTTGAAATGGCTCTTTGGTCAGCAATCTCCCCTTATCCTCACATCCTGGTCACAGTTTGATACAATGCTATCACACTTCGCCAGTGCCAGCGCCAAAGAGATGGATGTCAAACAGCAAATTCAAGTTTTTGTTGATGGCTTGCAGAATTTGTGCTTAGACGAACCAGCAGAAGAAACTGATGAACACAGCGAAGACCAGGTTTTACCACTGAAAGACAAACTTTCCTTTTTGGTGGAACAGTTAAAGCTATTGACTTCTCCGGTGAGACGATACTCATCTGAAACACTGCTTTGGGCTTTTCAAATTTTTGCAGCAGCCCCTAGAACCTATTCTATGTTAAGAAACTCTCATTTAACTCTACCACATACTTCATATTTGAAGAGACTTTCATCAGTATTTACTATTGGAAGCGGATTGACAGATGGAAGCGTTCACGAGGAATATTTGAAGCAAAAGTGTCAAAGTTTGAATGAGGGAGAGAGAATGGTAATTTTAATGTTAGACGAAATTCATGTCGCGCACCAAGTATCCTACAAAGAGGGAAAACTGGAAGGCACAGCCTCAAATTCTCTGTCTCAAGAAGCCAGCACAGCTCAAGTTTTCATGGTATCATCCCTGTTATGCAAAAGTAAAGATGTTGTGGGAATTGTTCCTGTCAAAAATTTGACCACTGATTTGTTGTACGACATGCTTCTTGAGGTTCTGAAATTGCTCCACAGTATAGGATATTCTGTTGTATGCGTGATCTCAGACAACAACAGAGTAAATCGTAATGCATTTACCAAAATGTGTGGAGGAGAACTGAAGCTTTCTACACAGAATCCCTTCAGCAGTTCTGAGAAATTGTTCTTTCTGTTTGATACTGTGCATATATTTAAATGTATCAGAAATAACTGGCTTGCTCAGAAAGATGTGGAGAAAACATTCCAGTTTCCTTCATTTGAAAGTTCTGCCTGTACTGAAATTATGAAAGCATCATTTTCTCATTTAAGAAAGTTGTATTCTGCTGAAAAGTCGTCTGCACTAAAACTGGCACCGGCACTGAACCAAAAGGCTTTGTATCCAACAGCTACTAAAAAGCAGAACGTCAAATTGATGCTTAAAGTTTTTGATCAACGAAATATTTTTGCCTTACAGCATTTTGAGAAGCACTGGCAGGAAGATACACGAGGCACAAGAGAATTTCTAGACATAATTCTACGTCTGTGGAACATAGTTAATGTTAAACATCCATACAAAGCTAAAAGACTCAGGAATGACGACTTTAAAGTTATAACCTCCATCTCTGATATGAACATGCAGTATATGAAGAAAGCAGTTGAATGGCTTCAGGAGTGGCAGAAGTTAAATCTGAAACCAAGAGAAGGCACTATATCGAACGAGACAATGACTGCTCTGGATCATACACTGAGAGGCTTACAAGAAATTTCTTCCCACCTGTTAGATAAAAAAAAGTTCAAATATATTTTACTTGGCAAGTTCCGAACTGACAACCTTGAATTTAGATTTAGTCAGTACAGACAAATGAGTGGATGTAACTTCCACGTGTCGGTCCAACAGTTACTTGAAGGAGAAAAAAAGCTCAAGCTAATTAGCGTCCTAAAACTGGTTTCAGCGTCCAAAGGGACTTTAACACTCAAAGATGTCACTGAACCTCTGGAGGAAACAGTTACCCAACTGAAAGATTCTTCAGCTCAACAGTATATAGAATTTCTGCCATTGATCCCCGACTGTGAGAACGTCGAATTAACAGAGGAACAACAAAAAGCTTTAGTATTTGTGTCAGGTTATGCAGTCTCCAAAGTACTGCCGCGCACCAACTGTGACGACTGCAAGAACGAGTTAAGACTAGACAAAACGCTACATGTGGAGGGGACTGATGATTGTTACACCTATTTGTCTGCTCTAGACAGAGGAGGCTTAGTGTGGCCGTCTGATCTTGCCGTGTCAATTATTACAGAAGCTTTCAAAGTTTTTCAAGTTCTGGTTGGAAAAGATGACAGTGAGAATAAATTTCTGCAGACCACAAACCACAGAATAATTCTTTTGCAATTGTCCCTGCGAAGAGTTATGGATCTGGAATTATGTCAAGGAAAATGTGAAGAATGCGGGGTTCTTTATGAAGAGGTGGCTGCCAAATGTATCAAACCAGTGGTAAATATTTTCCTGAACAATTATTCTAAAAGCTTCTGTGACCAGGCATCATCTGCAAATACTTCAAGAAAAGTGAAGACGTTCACCAAAAGGATTTAGTTCTATCCGCCTGAGCAGCTCCTTATGTCCAGCTAAGGTAAAGCATCTTAGACTGTTCATGTTTGCAAGTTTCCTCTCACCATCTGTCTTTTCTCCTGTCTATCAAGTGTGCATGTGCTCTCTCTCTCTCTCCTTTCCCTATTTTTCTCGTTTCTTTCCTTACAGACACGAAAGATATAGGGGTGGTGAACACATTATACATGTATTAAAATACAACAGTGGCCTAATCTATTATTATGTCGATATTTCCTTATTAAATATATCGGTATGCTGCTTAAGATAATAATATTATCATCAACCTACTCAGGCTAGCAATATTGGTGTCTATAATGGTAGATAAGTAAAGTAAGTCGTCGGACAAACTCTAAGCCTTGGCTTCCCGTTGATCTATTCCGTTTTAAATAATAATTAATAGTAGTAGTCACTTTTTACTGGTCGAATTTTAAGACTTGCAGATCTACAGTGTAAACATTCTTTCATCTTAAGGCACATGCATGCTACATCTTGCTTTGAGTAATACGACAACACAAGTACCGGTACACTGATATCAGGTTATCAAAACACCTCTGCCGAAAGCCGAGCATCGCCGCTTGCTGTGACGTCACGCGCCCGCTGTGTTTGGCCTTGTAGTTACGAAGGCCACGCTCTGACGAATCTTGGAGGCTTTGTTAAGAGGGATGGAGAAGGGACTGTCTCATCCTGTATCTAGCAAGCCATCATTGGTATAATGCACTATTCTAACTCTCTCGCCATCCATTCCTCAGCCCACATCAATTCCATGTGTACTCGCTATTTGAAAAAATAAAAAAAAATCATTGTTCCATAAATAATCAACATAGGACTATAAAATGTGAATCCTGTATTTCAGACATGATAGCAACAGAACGTGTTCATTTTCGTGTCCCTCCCCCCCCCCCCCTTTTTTTTTTTTGTTGAAATATGATTGAAGATGTGTTGCCCTTGCTTTTCCCCTCAAGTTAGATCTACATCTTTACCAACGGATAGATATGCAGATTTCGGTGTCCTAGATCTAACTGGAGACTCACAAGATATTTTTCAACTTCATAAACTAATTCATCAAACATTTCCATGAGTCATACTAAAAAGCACAGCAAATGCTGCATGCCACTGTCGTCATTTTGTAAATCAACGTCCACCGGTTGTTGTCGACGTGTGAAGATGGACTTTCTAAACGTTCTCCGCTAACTCCTCCTTTGTAGTAAGTTGTAGAGAAACGAAATTTTCAGGTTTCACAGAATTCATCCCAAGCTAAAGAAAAGAAATCAATTTGGGCTTGCTTTGATTTTTCTATGATTAATTTCTGTATTTTAATTATCTTCACAAGAGTTTAATTACTGTCAACTTTCTGGGCCGTCAAGCCAATAGTCTGTAATGTCAAGCTGTTCCAGACAAGTCCCGCACACAAGCGCGCCATAAGAGAATGGTTCAAATTTGGTGTTGCTGTTCCTGTTCATAAATTAGAAAGTGTGCCGAATATGGAAGTGTCACAGATCCCAGACTGGGAGATGTAATAATTATGACAGGACAACAATCACGAACGAACAAGTATAACACTTAACAGAACAACCAAACAGACTCACACATTTATTATACATAAAGATAAAGATATAAGTGCAATTACATACATTACATTATTGAATTCAAATACCATCCAATGGTCTTATTCCCACATTCATTCTTCTCCCCGGGTCCACAACCCGATAGTTACTTTCTAACTATGCTCTGGCCTCAGCCTCACATCAAGGTATGTACTACGAGCGGGCCTATCTTACTGGCTCCTGCTCAACCTAATCCCCGTATCTCAATCTCCCCTCAATGTCTTAATAGCACCTTAATAGCACAGTAGAATCTCAATAGCACCTTAATATCTCAATAGCACATTAGCATCTCAATAGCACATTAGCATCTCAATAGCACATTAACATCGTAATAGCACATTAACATCTAAATACATCACGTCCCTGTCTGTGGCCAGACTGCCACGACTCATGCGCTCTCGCTGTCCTGCGCGACAGCTTCACTCCTGCTGGCCTATGGGTAGCCTTCGGCCCAACCCAAGCATGTCCTTATGCTGGCCTATCCCCTGTGCTAGTCCGCTCACCGCGGGTGGCTTCTCTGCCCGACCTCGGCACCCATAAGAATAACATTACATCTGTGTAACTCCATACAATTACTATCCACTTCACCCCTCATTACCAACCATCAAGCGTACACACAATAGTCCACATTTCACTCACCACACATCTTACGGTAACACACCTCCACCGTATTACACAGTACTCAGACTCGCTACGAATCCATGATCCTAACTTACATCTATCGCTCCTTGCGCCCATCTCTATACACAGTAATCAATGACTTTCACATTCCTCACATATAACTTATTTACATCATGGTCATAGGAGAATATAGTACATCAATCATCATAATTATCAATCATAGTTCAACCTACCAGTCATCACTGGAAAATACAACTCTCTCCCGACTGCTTCCTTCCGTCTGTCTCCTTGGACTCCTCAACTTGCAGTGATTTGACTACCCAGATCTTGCCGGGACTAAGCCTCAGCTTAACTCACAACATGCACGCTTCAAGACCCCTTCCCCGCACTTATTGACCCCCGCTCACTCTCTCGTGACATCATCCCCCACCCCAAAAAAATTAATGCAATTAATTTCAAAATCGCATCAAGATAATTGTCAACGAGTGAGTGTGAGCAATATTTACATTAAAAAAATGAACTACCAATGCCTATAGCACATATGATACCGAAATCAGGGGAAAATATGGCGATCAATTTGCCCTGCACTATGCATACATGTATGACATCATCAATACCTAACTAAAACACAATACCTAATACAGAATCAAAATCAACCAACCTATCAACCATTCTTCATATAATATTTATAATGTCAATATTTTAAGGTCGACGAATCGTTCACACAGATCACTGTCAATGTTCATATGTTTCCCAATTTCTGCTGACACACGTTTTCAATCGTGCACAATCTGCGACTCTTCGTTGTTCTTTCAGTCGAATGTTCCTGTCCTCCGATGTGTAAGCCACTGAAATCTTCACCTAGGCTCGACTAAGGTAGTCGGCGATATGATTGCTGGTTCCTGGAACCGGTTGAATGATGAACGTATACGGCTGTAAAGCCAATGCCCATCTAGACAAGCGTGGGCTCGGCGAACGATTCTTAGATAAAAACGTTAGTGGCTTGTGGTCTGTCTGGATACAGAATTCTCGTCCCATCAGATAACGTCCTAATTTCTGGACGGACCACACAATGGCAAGACACTCCCTCTCTATTACAGAATACTTCCTTTCTCTCTGCAATAACTTTCGACTGACATAACATACAGGATGGAAACATTCGTTCTTCTCCTGTAGAAGACAAGCGCCGATACCAGAGTCCGATGCATCTGTTCTGAGGATAAATTTAGATCGAAAATCTGGTAATATCAGAATGGGTGACGATGATAATGCTGTCACCAATTTATCAAATGCTGTCTGACATTCAGACGTCCACTGGACCTTATCGGGTTGTCCCTTCTTAGTATGGTCAGTAAGAGAAGATGACAAGGAGGAAAAATTCGGAATGAACTTCCTGTAATAATTTAAAATTCCCACTAAGCTTCTCACTTGTTTCTTTGTCTTAGGGATTTGCAACCCTACTAATTTCTCTATTTTTGTTACTTCGGGTATCTGAATACCTCTACCCACGAGATGTCCTAAGAATACTATTTCTGGACATGCCAAATACATCTTGGCGGGTTTAGCAGTTAAACCAAAATGACGCAATCGTTTAAAAATTACTGTTAGTGTCTGAATATGCTCAGACCATGACGACGTATGACACGCAATATCGTCAAAGACTGACACGACATTAGGTATGTCCTTCAATACCAGTATGAGAACACAGATACTCTGGTCTCTCATGAAACCTCTGCAGCATATCAACATGGAAAACCCTAACTGATCCATCAATCTGGATAGCATAATCTACCTTCGAAACGACTCGCTCAATAGTATACGGACCTTTCCATGTCATTAGTAACTTATTATGATCCGTAGGCAATAACAATAAAACCTTGTCTCCTGGCTTAAAAATTCGCAGTTTGGATCCTCTATCTTTATAATTTTTTGCTCTTTTTGAAGCGATATTAGAAGCTTCTTCCGCAATAGTGCGCGCTCAAGATAATCTCTCTCTTAAATCAACAAGGTACTGAAACACTGAAATTTGCTCATCGTCTCCCGATGATGGCGACGTCATCATGTCCCGAAGAACATCAGTTGGACCCCTAGGACTACGACCATACAACATCTCAAACGGAGAGAATCCTGTTGACTCCTGTCGTACCTCCCTATACGCAAATAATACTGCAGGGATATATCTATCCCAATCTTTAGGGCGAACAGCAGCTACCTTACCTAACATCGACTTTAGCGTCGAGTTTAATCTCTCGCACATGCCATTAGCCTGCGGATGATATGGGGTGGTAGTGATGGTCTGTATGCTAAATAAACGAAACAATTCTCTCATCATATCCGACGTAAATTGCGCGCCCCTATCAGACAAAATCTGTTCCGGTATTCCCACTCTAGCGAAAATTGCAAACAACGCTTCCGCAACTGCCTCTGACGTTATGGTACGAAGAGGAACCGCCTCTGGCCATCTCGTAGCATTACAAATGGCTGTTAAGAAAAATCGATTCCCCCTATCAGTAGCTGGGTGAATGGGGCCAACAAGGTCAATCGAAACCTTTTTAAACGGCTCCGAAACCGTGGGGATATTTTGAAGAGGAGCCTGGGGTGTACGACCCTTGTGCGTCGTCTTTTTTAACGCACTGCACGTCTTACAATACAACCGTACATCTCTGTGGATTGATGGCCAATAAAAATTCTTAAGAACTCTTTCTTTGGTTCTAGCTATTCCCATATGACCCGCTAATGGAACATCATGGGCCAACCGCAATACTGTTGCAATTAGCAACGCTGGCACAACGACCTGCTTTAAAACGGAAGCCACTGTGACATACTTACGGAACAGAATGCCCGCCTGGATAAGAAAGAAAGATGAACCGTTCTTATACTTCCTCATTTTCTCAGTTCGCGCCTCCCCAAAACATGGACTCAATGACGGATCCTCCTTTTGTAATCTCGCCAAGCGCTCTGGTGTGATATCCAGGTTGACCGCTGGCGTTGCCAAAGGTCTAACTTTACCCTTATCACCTACCTGCCGACGTGTCTCGACTGCGGCACAAAAGTCAATACCTTTAGATTGTGACCATGCCTGTACATGCTCTTCAGAAGGGGAAACTACCCGAGATACATTACCAATGATGAGCTGGGCGCCTGGAAAAAACCCAACGACTGCTTCGACTTCCACGCTAAGAAAAGGTGTATCAATCACTATCTTTGCCATAGGTAATTTCTCAATGGCCCCTGAAAATTGAATGCATGGGACAGCCTCACCTGTAAGCTGTGAATCATGAATGCAGTCTCTATGCACTCCCACAACGGTAGATCCTGTATCACGTAAAACCGAGACCGGTTTGTCCCCAACAAACCCCGGATAAACCCTAAGACCACCCCCTGTATGACATGAATTAATAACGGGAATCTTTCTCCCACAAGGTAAAACACCGGAAGATAATAACTTCTCACAACTGGGACACTTAGAATACTGTCCGCCTCCGTTGTCCGATGTAACACACGCGGCCGCATGGTGAAATTCATTAGGGGAACATTGAGTGGAGCCACCGTGATTGCCATTCACGTTCGCCGCTATCCTACCTGCAGGACAATTCACGCTAATGTGATCTGCTCTTCCGCAGTTCCAACACTTCGCGGCCCTACACTCCCGTGAAAAATGACCTACGCGTCCGCAAGTCCAACACTCCGCTCCCTGTGCTCCGCTAGACCTGGGTCCCCGTGACCCATCGCGACCGGAACTAAAGTCCCTCTGCCGTCGATCATCGGCAAAGGTTACGAAACGCCCTCGGCCATTACCGCGACCTCGCCCTCCTGCTCGGTCAAACTTACCGGCCACATATGCCGGTGATTGGCAATACCTCCTACGTGGGACCTGGGCTTGCCCATTAAAGCCACCACGCTGACGCGACCTGTCTCTACCATGTCCTGTCGGTGACCCCTCAACAACGGCGACGTAACCAGCATCCTGCACGTACGCCCTCGCGACTGGTTTGGACGGATGTGCCGTACGGTATGCTTCCGCCAACTTTGACGCCTCCTGCACCGTCGCGGGTTCGTTTTCTTTTAGAAAAGCCACTAAATCCTTATGGCACGACGCGTATAGCTGGTCACGGATCATTAGGTCCTTCAATTTAGCAAAATCTGTGCCAACATGCGACAAGTCTAACCAGTTCGTGAAATACTCTGTCAATCTGGCGACGAAGGCAGCAAAGTCCTCCCTGGTATCCGCACGTGCTAGCCTAAACTTCTCCCGGAAATATTCCTCCGTACGCGCAAATCGGCGAAGCAGCAAGGACTTCAGCTTATCGTAATCATGGACGTCTTCGCGCTGTAACTCTTTAAAGTAGGTTAACGCTCGACCCTGCAATAAGGATGCCAGGTACGTGGACCATAATTTCTTATTCTCCCCCCATTGCAGTTGTGCATTTAGTTCGAACCTGTAAAGGAAGGCGTCTATATCATCCTTCTGGTCGTCGAACGTAGGCAGCTTAATCCGAACACCACTTTTATTTTGTGCCTGCCGCTCAGCTGTTTCTGTTGGCGCATTCTTCTTGCTTTCCAATTCCGCGATTCTTACTCTCGCCTCTATCTCCCTCTCTTGAGCCTCTTTTTCTCGCTCTCTATCTTTAGCACGCTCATCGCGCAATTCCGCCTGCTGCTCTTTAATCCAGCTACGTAGCTCTACGCCTTCAAGGCCAAGTTCCGTACCTACCTTCATTAGTAGCTGGAGCTCCGCCATTTCACTGATTTATTATTATACAATTTGAAATACAATAAACTGTCTATGTACTTACTATAACCGACGTGTCCCGAGACCTGAAATTATGCCACTACAATAACAACCACTATTTCCAAATTGCAATTCAGAAACATACCTAACTGAACATTTTATAGCATACTCTCTAACTAATTCTATGTTCACAAAATGTATAGCACTATTAAGTAATAAAAGAGAATAGAAAAGACAAGAATGAAGAAATTCAGAAGAAGGACCACAAGTACATCAAGGACAACGGACCAGACCAGGACAAAGGCTTCCAAAAAAAAAAAATTTTAATGGGAAAAAAAAATGTAACCTAACTACGCCGATTACACTACAAGGTACGAACAAGAACAGAGTCTGAAAAAAAAAGAACGTATCTACAGATAGGTAAGAGAGGGGACAAGAGAATACGTCTTCCTGCAGAAACAGAGAAGATATCGACGCTACAACTAAACAAATACAAAGCCCTATAGAACTGTTCACTGTGATGAACGAAGTTCCAAAGTTTACCACACCCCCTTAAGAGGATAAACTAAGTTCACCACCGCAAACCCGCTCCACCGCCCGTATAATCTATAACGACAACAAAAACAGCAAAAACAAAAACAGAGAAAAAGGCAGGTGAAAAGACAGCCCTCAATCCAGGGCACAAAATTTCAGTTTTACTTAACTTTCACTTTGACTTTTTATTCGACTTTTACGACTGCCGGAGCTCTGGCTGCTTGACTTCTCAGGCTGGCACACACACTCTCTCTGTGAAAATTTAATTACACATTAGTACATATTTATAGCAATACATGCATCAGTACATATTCATAAATATACATAAATCATATCATAATGAAATTCCCATTCATCCAACGAACAAAAGACAGCAGCACGAATTCCTAGCACAACAGAAAAACAACTAGATATAACGAATACACAATGTCAAAATGACCACAGGTAACTAAACGGACGAGTGTCACAACGAACGAGCCCCCAGTGTCACAAAGGACGAGCCCCCATTGTCACAAATCCCAGACTGGGAGATGTAATAATTATGACAGGACAACAATCACGAACGAACAAGTATAACACTTAACAGAACAACCAAACAAACTCACACTTTTATTATACATAAAGATAAAGATATAAGTGCAATTACATACATTACATTATTGAATTCAAATACCATCCAATGGTCTTATTCCCACATTCATTCTTCTCCCCGGGTCCACAACCCGATAGTTACTTTCTAACTATGCTCTGGCCTCAGCCTCACATCAAGGTATGTACTACGAGCGGGCCTATCTTACTGGCTCCTGCTCAACCTAATCCCCGTATCTCAATCTCCCCTCAATGTCTTAATAGCACCTTAATAGCACAGTAGAATCTCAATAGCACCTTAATATCTCAATAGCACATTAGCATCTCAATAGCACATTAGCATCTCAATAGCACATTAACATCGTAATAGCACATTAACATCTAAATACATCACGTCCCTGTCTGTGGCCAGACTGCCACGACTCATGTGCTCTCGCTGTCCTGCGCGACAGCTTCACTCCTGCTGGCCTATGGGTAGCCTTCGGCCCAAACCAATCATGTCCTTATGCTGGCCTATCCCCTGTGCTAGTCCGCTCACCGCGGGTGGCTGCTCTGCCCGACCCCGGCACCTATAAGAATAACATTACATCTGTGTAACTCCATACAATTACTATCCACTTCACCCCTCATTACCAACCATCAAGCGTACACACAATAGTCCACATTTCACTCACCACACATCTTACGGTAACACACGTCCAACGTATTACACAGTACTCAGACTCGCTACGAATCCATGATCCTAACTTACATCTATCGCTCCTTGCGCCCATCTCTATACACAGTAATCAATGACTTTCACATTCCTCACATATAACTTATTTACATCATGGTCATGGGAGAATATAGTACATCAATCATCATAATTATCAATCATAGTTCAACCTACCAGTCATCACTGGAAAATACAACTCTCTCCCGACTGCTTTCTTCCGTCTGTCTCCTTGGACTCCTTAACTTGCAGTGATTTGGCTACCCAGATCTTGCCGGGACTTAGCCTCAGCTTAACTCACAACATGCACGCTTCAAGACCCCTTCCCCGCATTTATTGACCCCCGCTCACTCGCTCGTGACAGGAAGTTCTTCGGTAATGACAGTTGTCCTTATGGGTTTTCTCGTATTCAGTAGTTCAACGGCTTGCCTTTTTACGATTTCTCGTCTTTCTGAGTGGACACAAAGACAATCGCAACAATCGGCCAAACTTACGGGGCAAGACATGCAGTATTAACGCAAGAAACAAAAATTGGAAGTTGAAAATCGCAGGGTTTTCCTGTACCAAGACATGTCTAACTAAGACATCTACTCTCTATATACTTGATATAATGATGTCCTGCTTTTCTGATTGAAAGTCTAGGAGATTAACATCACACACTGTCCGCTCACCTTATTTGGATTGAGAGGACTTTCCACCTGTAAAATTTTCACATTTTACTTACTCGTCTGTTTCAAGTGAAGCTATTGTTCACAAGTCCCGTACGGTACAATTTTTTTTTTAATTATCATTTTGTAAGCCATTTGTCTTGTTCAGTTTAACATTTGTTAACTTTTCCTATTCGCAATAAAACAAAAAGAAAAGAAACGGATGTTAGTGACATTTTGGGATGGAGATGCATTTCTTGTGTGACCCTGATCCGAACTTGCAAATTTTAACATTAGACATGAGCACTCGAGATTATCAAACGATGTCGTGTAAACCCGTGTCAATGGAATACAATGACACAATATAATTGTATTGTGACCAATGATATATCCATTATTGCGATATGACTAAGAAAATGTGACACTCAATATGACCAAACGACATGACTCCTATATTATTCAGGTCACGGGACATTACCAAGAAACTACAACTTTATAAATAAGATATGACAAAAGTTAACTCCCACTGCTTTTCCGATCATCGAACCAAAATAAGAATCAGTATGATTATGCAAAAGATAATGATATCACCGAACATGATAGTCCTTTTGGAAACCGCTACAGATAGGTAATTTCATCTATCATCGTCTGACTCAGCATTGTCTGATTCTGGCGGACAATGGGAAATAATAAAATATCGTTCATATTTTTTGCTAAGATACATACCGTCTTGAATTTTTGTTCTCAAAATAGAGCAAGTTCAATATAAAAAGGCTATTACAATTTTTTTTCGAATTGTGTGACATTTTGCAGAAATGCTTTCCACCAAAATATCTAAGTCAGATGGAGGGCAATTCTGATTAATACTACATTTATTTTTTAACTTACCATGTAAACCGATCAACAAACTTCCATCATTTTATCCACAGTTCTGGAATGCAACGTTACAAGTTATCAAAAAATCCTTCTGATCAAAATTTTGTCATAAAAATTACCTCTCCGCCCGTATGGACACGTCCTTAAAAGGTGTTTTGGTGCAGAAAATGCTTTTTGGGATGTTGGATACTGCAATTGTTTCAGATCAGGCAAAAAGTTAAAAAAAACAAACAACAACTAAAATTTAACCCCGAAACCCCCATTTCAGGAGCGACAGATCACCTTCATATTGTGTACTTTATTATAATAGAAGTATTATGAATTGGAGTCTGAAACAAAAATTAACCCAAAAATTATGCTATAAACACTATCTTCGAGCACTGTAGTGTACTTCATTATCATTCTTCTTGTTACACCTTTGCCATTTTGAAACTTAATTAGTTATTTGTTAGTTAAACATTTTATAACTAAAAATGTTAGGATATTTGTTTTGGAATAGAGGTAAGGCCACAATTCTGAAACATCAATGAATAATAGTTTTCTTGTTGTTGTTTTTTTTGGGGGGGGGGGGGGGTTGAAGAAAATTTCCGTGTCTAATTATGATGTTGCTGTTTTGTGTATTACGAATAATGTCAGGACAAAAGAGGGAATGAATACGGTTGTCATTATGCTAAAACAAAACTGACTGTTTCCTCGCCTACTTTGGAAGAATAATACCGCCAATACAAGGGTTACAAAATTCAGGATAGAGCTCGCAAAGTACAGGTAAAATCAACCGGAATTATGAACGGTTGCTCTTGTGTCTAAGTGCCCAGAAAGGTTTGCAACTATTGATCCGATCAATACCAGTCCATAATTACGGGCATAGTGGATGGGGAAGAACAATTTCAAACATCCAGTTGCGAAAACAATGTCGAAAGCGTTTTTGAAAGTCCCAAGTAGAATTAGCCACATCATATACAACCATTTGTCAACCATTAATGTGAAATACCAGAAAGCTGATCCCATTGGCATGCATGCCATTAGGGGCAAGAATGCATATTTCACGCCAAAGACAATCATCTTTCAAAATCTCCCAAACAAGCCTGGCGAATAGGGAAGATCATAGAGCCTATATCAGGATCATCACTTATGCGTTATTGACAGTAAGATTTATAGTAATTTGCTGTCACACTGAAGTTATTATCAGCACTTAGGGCACCCCATCATAGGATACAGAAATGCTCGAGTTTTCAATACTTCCAAAGGTAAGAGATCTCCCAAATCTATACAAGTCTGTTGAGAAAATGTATTCGTCTCCTTGCAGTTCTCCTCTTCTACTCCACCGTCCAATGCTTCACCATCAAAATCGGTACGGTCAAGCATGGTATCTTTCTATGGGTTCTGAATACTTGTGAGATGTTCAGTATACTGTTTGGTCTACTGTCAAATGATTTATGTGTATCCCCATCCCCAAGAAACTCGTGCTATCACTTTCATTACGGACTGAAGACTAATTATTCTTAATATCTGTAGAATGGGCCGTGACCAGCGTGTCAGTTATTTCACTGTTATCGTCTTTGAGTAAATGCAATTATTTCTTATCTCTAACTAATAAAAGAGCAGCTGTTGGCACAGGATCCTGCCTGCATTTCATAGAAAAACAACGACTTAAATGGTTTGGCCACCCGTTACGAATGCCACCTACTCAACCAGCCTAGGGAGCCTTCAACATTAAGTTCTCAGGCTACAAAGGAAGAGGCAGACCACGCAAAAGATGGATTGAAGGAGTCACAGGAACCCTGAGAAACAACAACATCTCAGTTGAAAGAGCGGCAGAGTTGGCCTACCATAAAAAAAAACAAAAAAACTGCATCTCCTCTCGACGCTCAACGGCAACAGAGGATGCAAAAGTAAAAGTTTCTAATAAAAAGCTAAGAAATTATATCGAAAGTGAAAAGCCACCGATTACCAGAAAAGCACTTGGTACTCGTTTAAGTATTTCTTCTTGGGTAAAATAAATTCGAGGACCATCAACAAATTTAGAATATTCGTGATTTGAATTTATATTATAAGTTATTATCTGTATTAATATTATTGAACCACCGCAGATGTGAAAAACCCGGCACGGCTTGAATCACACCAATGTTCAACAGTATGCATTGCATGTCCAACTAGAAATCCGTAGCTATTAGCCCATAGGCATGACATGTTGAAAAAGAAACATTGATACTGAGATTTGAACATTAAAATAACTGAAAAACATTGCCAGGTTGAAGGGTCTAATGGCTATCAGAAGTGTCCCATAACTGCCTAAGTTTGTTCGGAGTGGCTACGTTTACGGCAGATTACGCTCATATCCCAATAGAAAAAACCGGGAGGAGTGCCACTTTTTGATAAAAAAACAATGTCTATTTTTTCTGTACTTATTAATTTTGTTAGTTCATCCAATTGTCACTTCAAGTGTGCATTGGAATGGTCAGATGGACTTGGGGGGCGTGAGAGTCTAGTCAGTTTGTATCAATGGGCGGTGGTCAGATTGACTAATCAGGCGAAAAGGGGCTGGGGTAGCCATTGGCGCTCGAGCGGGAGTAAAGCCAAACAAAGAAAAATGGTGAGTTGTATTCACTGGCTGCCGTAACCGTAGCCACTGCCAAGTTTGTTTTGGCATGTGGCATTTGTTTCTTTTTTGTCTCTACATTGTAGATTAGGCACATTGCATACATTTGACAGTTTGACAGAAATTTTGGTGTCACAAAAATCATTGTCGAGTGTTCACATCAGTCTCGAAAGAAAATACCGCTCGCGATGTCCAGGTAGTGTGAACGTCGCTCGCGATGTCCAGGTAGTGTGAACGTTCGCTCCACTTGAAAAAGACCAGTAAATAAAACCTAAAATTTACACACGATTTTTTTAAATATTTATTTCCAAATAGTGTGAGCAGTCAAACTAAACGCGAACACTACAGGCTGTAAATCTCCCAAAGTTTCAATCAGAAAGACAGGACATCAGTATATCCAATATATAGCGAGAAATGACCACTTGGATGTGTCGGAAAGTACGAACATTCAATATTATAAGACAATTCTGTGTCAGAAAAGTATTTCACGAAATAAATAAATGATAGCAGCAGCTGCAATAATTCATTCACACAGAAAATGTACATGTACTTAAGTCAATTAGTAATATTGATAAATTAGCCAGTCCACACATAGGCATAAAACATAAACGCCCTACATGCATGCACACACACTCACACACACACACAAGATGTGGAACCAGCATTAATCTAAGAAACTAGTCATATAGTTTGTGAAAAAATAGTACAGGAGTGTGATCAAATAAGAACGGAAAGGGTTTTCAAGAGAAAGGAGAGGGGGCGGGGGAAAGATAAATAAGCGCAGCAGCTGCAAAGCATGTGGCTTTCGACCAATTTTGTCATAATTTTTTGCCTGTTTTTCATTGCAGCGATTCTGTCATGTGTATCCTCAATATAGCTGATGTTTACGTAATTTTGAAATAACCACTATTCAGTAGTTAATGGATTCCTGTCCTTGTGTGAGTTGTTTTTTTTTAAACAGATATATTGATTGTCGCAATTGCTGTCTACTGCACTGCAACAATGATTCCATGTGCGCCCTTATTATAGCTTGCTAATATTTACCTAATGTTGAAATAGACTAGTGTAGCTTGATATTAAAAATTTAGTAGTTCATCTAGATGAGCGTGTATGAACGGACAGATGCGTGTCCAGAGTGGCGTTGCATTGTACAGTGTACACTCTTCATTGTGTTATGTCTTGCCTTGCAGTTTTGGACATTGCTTCTGTTGTTGCAATTAAAGAATATAGTTTCGGTAAGAAAAGTTTGAAATACTTCTTGAATGAATAACATGACCCGTGAAGTTGTGAAAAGCAGAGCATGATGTATGAAGCTTTTTAAAACACCCGAAGGCAACCTGCATAATTATGTATGGAACTATGATACTGTAAAAGAGCCAGTGGAAATGCAAATCAAACTGATAAAGTAGGGGTGGCTTGGACATACACTCCGAAAACCCCAAGCGAGCATCGTTCGCCAGGCCCTCAAATGGAACCCCCAAGCCAAACGCAACCGCAGGCTCCCCAAGACAACGTGGCAAACATCAACTGCGAGCGAAACAAAAATGCTGAGACTCTTGTGGGGTCAGATTGAGGCCGCAGCCCAGGACAGAGCAAGGTGGAGGACCTTGGTGGACAACCTATGCCCCACTCCGGGTTCAAGGGTTTAAGTCAAGTAACTAAAGTATACACGTTACTATAACCAGTGCTTGGGTGAAAATATTCAACTTACCCAGGAGAGAATCCAGCTCATCAAAAATTAGACACTTCAAAGGCCTTCTATTCACAAAAAGTTTTTTTTCTGGGGCAGACTGGCGGTTTCTTCTCTCATTGAATAACATCCTCTCTCAAGCACCAGTCAGTGACGATTTTAGACCATGCAGAATTATCTGTTTTCGTCGTTTTCTTGTCCAAATAAGGGCGAATAGTACAGGAGTGTGATCAAATAAGAATGGAAAGAGTTTTCAAGAGAAAGACGCGGGAAGCGGGGGGGGGGGGGGGGGAATAAGTGCAGCAGCTGCAAAGCAAGAAAAAAAAAAGAAGCATAACTCGGCCATAATTTTGTCAATTTAATTTTGAATATCAAAGGTATTTTATTTTACTGCACACAGGACTTCATGCACATAACAGATCATAAAGATAATGGGGCCGTAAAAGAATTTCAGTCTCACATGTGTCACGTGGTGAATTTTCGTGAACTGTTCCTTATTCATTCTCCCTTTAAAGTAAGTATCAAACCAAGCAAGCAGACCAACGACCAACTGACACATGGAGTGAATTTTCAAATGAAACACGTTATTTATTGCACGATGAGTTTCATAGTGGCTTCTACCAAATATACCCACTCATACAAGAGGCAACATGTACAATCAAAGAAAAAAAACAAATAAAGACACGCAAAAATTCCTATCGAGGACATGGCGATTTTTCCCCGAACCCCTTTCTTTCTATAACTTAACTAATGATACTTAAAAAGTCCTGGTCAACAACTGTTCTCCTCGTTGATACTTTCACGTCTCCATGGTTCAAACGATAATCTTCAGGGTTCCAATGATTCATGAGGCGTTTCACTCACGCCTTCATGAGTAGATTGTCTCAAAGGGTATCCATTCTTTCTTCGAGACCTCCAGCCTTCAAATGACATTCTTCAAACGACAAGCTTCAAGCTAGGTTTCAGGGTTCCAACGATTCATGGGGCGATTCACCCACGCCCTCACAACAAGAAAATTAACACAATGGTTCCCCACGATCACACAGATCGCCATTTCGTGCAGCCAAACTCTGGAGGGGGAACGAGCTTCATACTAAAAGAAAATTAACACAATGGTTCCCCACGATCACACAGATCGCCATTTCGTGTAGCCAAACTCTGCAGGGGGAGCGAGCGTGGTGAGCCTTTCTACCTATTTATACCCCGGAGGGTTTTGCACACGGTACCACTTTTAAAGCGAGTCGTGTCTATCTTTTCACGCTCGTAAACACGTTTTTTTTATCATGCTTTGCTTTCCCCCCCTACTAAGCTCACCCCCTAGACCCGTGGCACACAAGGCCACCGACCTTACTTATGCTCGTCAACAACTTTAAAATCCCCTTCTCCCTTGCTAAGTTTACCCCCTCTACACTCGTGGCGTACAAGGCCATCAACCTTACTCGTGACACATGGTAATATAAAATAGATCTGCTGTTAATCCTACCATTTGCTCATTAGTTACTCCATTTTCTTATCAAAACCTAGATGAAGTCTATCGATCCTGAAATTTTCGTTTCTCTGCGAACAACGGCAATGGAGGAGCCAGAAGAGAACACCTGTATAAAAAAGAACTACAAAGCTGCTGTCGGTTTCTTTGACCCCATCCATGAGAAATAAAATAAAAATGTGGGGCTGGATGGTATTGAATGCATTGGAAAGGTCAGCAAACGGTATTCTACCTTTTTCTTATATACACGTCTTTATGCTGGAGTATGCATAATTCGCATTACTTCCGCGTCCTATATTATGACTAGACCTGCCCAACATCAGGGCGGAATGCAGGACTTAAGACCCAAATCTGAGCCACCCAGACGCTTTCATTGGGATCAGACAGGGAAAAAAAAACTCTGAAATAAATGGAGAATAATTATTCGTATATGACATTTCCCAATCCAAGTGGAGCCGTGAAACGGAAGCCTTTGCACGAGTGGATCTAACATTTCCTGATATCGTGGCCTTCTTGGGTGCACCTCAAGGTTCTACAAGGTACAACGGTTCAAGTTTGGTCGATTTACATAGATCTAGGGAAGGATTACAGAATTCTGTTACCTCCAGAAAACACACTAAAGACGTTTAATGGGACAAGAGTGAGAAAAGATACTGAACTGATCAAACTTGAAAGAAATAATATTAATAACCCAAACTCCAATCCCAAACCTATTACCAAACATGCACCAACCTTTAATTCCTGTTTTCCTTTCTAACATGTTTCAGAAAAGGAAAACAACAACAACAACAAAATACATGTTGTCCAGACCAAGAACTGTCAGAATGTGTAGATCTGTGTCACAGCACATCAAATGTAACTTCCTGCAGCTTCTCATTATAAATGTAGGAATCAGAGCCATCTGTTTCCAATGGCGGTTGTGCTGTCTCTGTTAGTGTTACTGACCTCAACCTTAACAAATTTAAGCAATGAGAGAAGCCTCTATCCCAGCAGATTTACCGTGTCGTGTCAAGCAAAATGTTATATATTTCATAGAATAGAACTACACTGGTTGAAAGGTCCTTACGTGCCGACCGCCCAGAAAGACCACCCTACCCCAACCCTTGTCCTTATCCCTAACCCTAAACTTAATTTTATCCCTACCCTTTCCCCGTTCAATCAATAAACAAAACGAAAATCTGTAAAGAATCCTACCAGTTCGAAGTGGTACCTACACTGTACTAAGCAATTACAGCGAATAACAGATTCTACAAAAAATGAGTGAAAACATTCTTAGATATATAATTACCTCTTATGACTGTGGTTGAAATTGAATATAACGAAAATGACAGCGTACAGGCTTAGTTTCATCATAATAATATGCATAATTAAAACTGATAATTACCTGAGACGAAGTATTCAGCACAAACAAAGTGATAATTGTGAGTGTGCATGAGAAAGCCCACAATAAGTCGCCAGAGCTGATTTTGAGAAAAACGGCTTTAAAGTGAAAATATGGGTCCGACACAAACTTCCAACTTGGCTGTTGTTTAGGGGACCGTGGCATGTTACAGGGTAAACTGTAGACGAGCAGTGAACACTATTCACTATGATCTCAATAACGGCTTAGTTATTAGACTACGGTCTCCTAACATCAATCACTCCAATATTACTTGGTCAATTAGCTATTGCCACTTACAGGGTTAAATGCCGTTTTCTCAGAATCTTGTTTTAGGGGGGTCACTGACTTCAATTTATCAGAAATGTCTTGTCTTTTATTATATGTACAGAATTCAAAATGTCATGTTTGCCGACTTATTGTGGGTTTTCTCATGCACACTCACAATTGCTTCACAGTTTTCATGTCCATGCCTTGCTTTCGGCTGATCGCCTTCGAAAGTTCAGCCACAGTCGAAGTCGGGGTTCAGTCAGTTATTTTACCCTCTGTGCCTGACTTACACGGGTGGTTTAACCCGGGTTTAACTTTAAACAAAACTAATCATCAAATCTTCTGCCAGTAGTGATGGAAACGTCAAATCGCGTAAATAACTTCGCTGAACAACGGCCACTGGCACATAAAGAAAGGGCTCAACCTGACACTTCCTTACCCAAAGAAATTTCAATCCTTTGTTGAAAGGCCCCTTACTTCTACAAGATTTAAGAATGAAAGCTACAAACCCACAATCATGCTGATGTTTAGAAGAAAATGCACAAACATTTAGAAGTTTTATTTATGATAAAAAATGGCCTTCGAATCGATTTTGGGCAAGAACCATACCAAATGAAGGTTGTTAAAACGCCTCGATTTTCTACCGAAAATGAACTGAAAACTGACTTGGAGTACAAAAAATGTTAACAAAGATAAAATGATCAAGGAATCTGAGTGAGAACAAGAGATGCAGCCCCATTTTTATCAGACACCTAAAAAGATAATAAAATCAGGATAGCGCTAAACTTGAAACAAATGACCAGGGATGTAATCTACCTGCCTGTCATACTGGTAATAATGCATGTACTAGTAGGTTTGATTGGAAAAGATATGAACACGATACAGTATGTGCTTTTGGATTGGATTGGATTATATTTGTCTCTCTGGGTTTGAAACACTCTCACATACTAAGAATAAAAATACATGCAGATGATCAAAAATATATGCATTTGAAAATTTTGCGAGAAAGAATCTTTACAAATTTAGCAAATTAATGCCTTATCTAATCGTCCACTACATTATGAAAGCAGCACTGAAACATCTGCATCTGAAGATTCAGTGCCCCCCCGCCCCTTTTTTTTCTCCATGGACACAACAAGTGATGAATGTATGACAAATGGGACTGCTACCATGAACTTGTTAAATGAGCTGGGTTTCTTATTCATCCAAACAATTTTGTCTATCCCATCCAAAGAAACACTCTATATGGGTTTTTGGTTGAGCTGAGCGGAACTGGCAGTGAAATTACCACAAACGAAAAAAAAAAAGCAAGTTTATATTATGCAAAAGATAGAGGAGTACAGAGTGATAGACTTTATTCAAAAACACATGTCATAGAAATACACATAATATTATTTAGTTTTCCAGCAGTTATGTACAGACCATATTTTACAGATGTCATGAAAAATGTAAATCGGATCCTTTATTTAGAAAGAAACGGGTTGTGATTATGAAAGCACGGTTTACGGAACAGACTGGAGCCTTATCGGATTCACTTGGTAGGTGATGGCGCGTATGGGTGTGTCCCGAGTGCGAGGAGGCTGGTTCTACACCAAAGTAACTTGGTAGGTAGAAAACTTGCCCTATGCTTACAGTGTTACAGACACAAGTCATGGCCAGGTAGATTTAACAACTTTTACTGACGCTTTAAAATCAGGATGGGGATACAAATCAACTGAAATTGGAGAAAAATGTGGTAAATGGGGTATGAAAGAAATAGAGTTAAGCATTAACAGATTAAAACTTTAAGACTATGCTGATCAGTACAAAATCAGTTACAAAAAATGTTAAAAAATAACCATCTAAATAATTATAAGAATACTGACATACTATATGACTGCCTTCTCACTCTATCAACAATATGGAACCAGCCGCTCAGAACACCATGGACTGTCAAAATATATCATGGAATTAAAATGTAGAGCTATATTACAGCACATCAAAAGTAACATCCTGCAATTTCTCTTACAAATGTGCACATTAGAGCCATCAGTTATCTTTCTGCACTTACGGCTGTGCTGTTAGTGTTATTGACCCCCATTCCAACAAAACACCATGTAATTTTAAAGCAAAAAGTAAATTATTTGATGCAACAGACCTGCACTGGGAAAGAGGTCTGTACACCCCGACCACTCTATTCCTAACAATTACCCTATCGCAAGCGCTGAATTTATACCTAACCCTAAACTTAATCTTATCCCTACCCCCTTTCTCTCTCAACCAGAAAACAAAAAGAAAACCTGTAAAGAATTGTAAGAGTTCGAGGTGATGCTCCAAGACCAGGATGGAGATACAAATCACTTGAAATTGGAGAAATATCATTATATCATTATTTCATTATATTTCTCTTCCTTTTTTTTTTTTAAACAGCCAGTCATAATAAAGGGCTTAGATCATCATAATAATGGAGGCTTTTTTACTTCGCCACGTAGAGAAATCCAAGACCCACTATACCAAGACGGTGCAATTCAAGCACTTCCGTCCGCTGGCCAGGAGTTTCTAAAAATAGTCCGGCGCGTACAATCGTAAACACAGGCATGCGGTTCGCCGTACCGGTACGTGTTAATCGAGGAGACCAGTGCTCCTTTGTGAAGAATCAAAATTAACACTTTGCAAGGCTGTTTGCCGACTTGAAGTTTGTCTATTATAGCAAATTGGACTTCAGACATACACCTTTGCACTCCTCATACAGGCCCAATATTGTTGTGTTGGACTAATGCATGTGTGCTATGGAGATCATCAGTTGTGTGTTTGTGTTTGTGAAGAGGGAGGGACTTAAAAGTCTAATTGCTAATTCAACTTTCGGTATACATGTACCTTTGTTTGTTTAAGGAAGCCGTAAAACGTCATGGATCAAATACTGATAAACTTTCTCAAAGCTAAGGAATCCCATACGTAAAATCAGTAATTATGTGAATGAACTTTTCCACTTGATCATCCCGAATTTCTTTTAAAGGAAGTGTTTTGTTGTTGTTGTTGTTGTTTGTTTGTTTGTTTGTTTGTTTCCTTTTTCCTTATGAATCTTCAAGCAATAGAAATTCAATCAGAAATAGTGCCCCAAAACAGAAAATTTCAGGAAAGAAAGTTGGACAACTGAAGAAGCTGCAACATGAGTAACACTTTTTCAACGTTCATTATCATCAGAATACTGCGGTTGGATTTTGTTGAGTTTTTGTTGATTTTTTTAATCACCCATCTGGTCACTTTTCCTACTTCATTGCCCTTTTTCTGCTACCCTGGTTATCTCTACACTTTTTCACCAATTAGAAGATGTAAATTTCCTCTCTGGTCTGATGTATGTGAGAACTTCATTCAAGGTTTGTGTTTTATACCCATTTATTTGCTTTAATCATTTAAATAATGGCCCATCTGGTCTCTTTTCCTACTTCATTCCTCTTGTTCTGCTATCCTGGTTATCCCTACACTTTTTCATAAGATTAGAAGATGTTTTATGTATGTAGGAACTCCATTCAAAATTTCCAGTTTATACTCATTTATTTGCTTTGATCATTAAATTAAGTCTTTGAATAGATGCTCTATCGTACAGTTTTTGGTAGTCTATAAACCTCATCTCATCTAATGGGACATAAAGAAAATATAACTGTTTACTTCATGGCACCATTAAATCTTTGCTAACCGAGCCATGACTGGGCACACCATACGCGCTGGGTCAGTCTAGCAGACAACGCACGCGGCGGAACTCTTCGCCTTTGTATTTAACGATCGATTGCACCGTCTTGGTATAGTGGGTCTTGGGAGAAATGAAACTTGGCACATGTATGTAAAATTTATTAAGCCTGTACGTGTCGAGCTCATTTCTTCCCGAAACTCTTTACTTTTCCCAGAAAGTCAGTTATAATTATCAGTTATCAATTCATGATTGCGAATACGACGTGATAATGTACTTCCGACAATTTCGTCATTTCCGCCTCTTACCAGAAATGTAAACTAGAGTTCACGATCCAGCCACGCCAAGAAAACTTTGATAGTGATACCGAGTATAGTGTTGTACAGATGAGGTGAGTGCCATTCATTCATACCAAGAAAACTGTGCGTAAATATTTAGATCATTTTTTAGGAACACATGAGCCCATGAAAAATGCTCGGTGCGCACTACTGTGTACTGTGTACTACTGTAATACTATCCTATCTATCTATTGATCGCCGATTTTATGTGGATGACCTAAAGTGTCTCGATATCAATGTCTTTGTGCTGATTCCTTTCGGTCTGGAGTGGTGAGCTTTGTTTTTTACCATTCGAAGAATGGGGCAGTTACTAGTGACAATAACACATGCACAGCACTATGTGCATACCATGTGTTCAAAGCTTCACAATGAAGTGTCACAAGTGAGGAAGTTGCAGTCTTGAGGTATTGCAAGATCGCAGCGTCTCCATGGCAACGAAAAGGGTTTTCCTTTTTTTCACTTTTAAGTTTAGGGTTAGATTATATTATCATTATAACACATAACTGCAATCTTTCAAATGCCTTGCCAACGAATCCATTGTCTTGAACCATGAACTACATGAAATGCATATATCTTTCTACAAATAAGCTATCAAAGAATTCATTAACAAGACATACTGTTAATGCAACATGATCCACCGAATTTTTGCCTTAACATACTATAGATCTATACAATGCACTACTGTTGTCTTAGTGGATTTACTCTGTTTACACAACTATCAAGGCTATTTCACCAAAGCTTTCCGCCCAGTTCTACTTGAATAGTTGAAAAGCTTTAACACATTTTTTTTTACATAATTATAGTTGATACACACACATTGCTGCTTACAGATTCTAGAATGATTTCTAGTCTACACTGTCGTTTTTACACTCCCTTTTAATTTTATATCTTTGTATTATTCCAAGATGGTGACAATGATTCTGATAGTGATATTTCTCTTTATCTTAAGTGTAAATAAGATGATTTGGTGTTCTTATTGTTATTATTGTATACTACTGATTAGCATTCTGTAACGGTTTAAGTGGATCTGGAGTTCATCGTGCGCAAAAAAAACAACAACTAGTGTGTATTTAGTTTTATGTGAAATATTTAATTTCTGCTGGATTACATAGCGGGTGATGGAATGGCACCATCTGTCAGTTGGGTTATTATTACGTTTGTCTTTCCTCTCTGCGTCATTGTAACAAAAAATACAATGCTTTTTTTTTTATTGATTGACAACCAATTATCAAATAACTAGCTGTGTGCCCGTTCGATGAACGGGTTGAAATACATGTGGATTTTTACACTAGATCGGCAAATTACCCTATGATAAAAACATTATTTCCTGTATTTGTTAACATTTCGATCTGACGATGCTGAAAACTCCTTTCTAAAATGAGATTAAATGGCTACACACCTACACTTCTATTCTGTTTTAATACAACACATGTTGGCTATATTAGAGAAGCATCCCCAAAGTAAGGATAACTCAGCCCAACTAAAAGCAGTGTTCTAATGTTTACAACACACCTCATTTAGCTGGCCTGAGTTATTGTTGCTTGGGGACGCTTCTCTAATTAGGCCCAAATGTTTTTTTACATTCTAATTTAGATCTAAACTACATTCGAATTTAGATCTAAACTAATCTAAACTTGACGACTTTTAACGGCCAGTGATTGAACTTAAACAGAATGAAAATTATTAAACTAAACATTGCCTGATGCAGACCTAGATCTAGACTCTGTATTATTCAGTTAAGGCTGGAACACACACACTCGTAATTTTTTCTTTCTTTGACTTCGTTCTTGTGTGAACACTCAAGGCCAAGGCTTGAACTCGAACTAATCACACTTTCTTACGGTTTGAGCCATCACTGATTACCTGTATTTGTATGCATAGATCTAGATATTAAAATTTGGTTGCACAACACATCATTAAAAAAAAATGTAAACAACACTGCATTGCACGGCACATTTTAACATTGAACACGCGAGTGAAACAACAGCAACACCAAGTCAACGCTTGTACTTGTAGGCCTACTCGAACTAATCACACTTTCTTACGGTTTTAGCCATAACAGATTACCTGTATTTGTATGCCTAGATCTAGATATTAACATTTTGTTGCACAACATATCATTAAAATTTATAAACACTGCATTATTTGGTGCAGGACACATTTCACTGAACACGTGAAAGCAAGACGAACAGAAAGTTGGAAAGTTGGAGTGTAGCTCGGTAATTGTGCTTTGAAATTACCTCGAAATATCGATACCTTTGGCAGTTTCCAGGCAAGATAGCCAGATAACGTTTAGGTGTGGCCAGATCGGTCAATTTAAGGAGCCAGTGGGATAGGTGAGGAAACAAAACATAAAAGACGTTCCCCGGAAATTTTAATATTTTAATAAAACAATGTCAACACAGGTCTAATTTATAGGAAATTGCTGTACTGTCTTTTGGCGCAAAGGAGATGTCAATCTTTTGGTATTTAATTTGAGAAGCCAAACTTTTTTTTTTTTAAACTAGCAAGTAACCTTCGTTAGTTGTTAAAAAATGTTAATGGCGTTCCCAAGTCTTAAAGAACGCGAAACAAAGAAAATAACGGAAAATCACAAATAGAATGCAAACAGTTTCGAACATCTGAATAGGCTAAGAACCTCCGATAAATCATAAAAAGATTCCATGCCAAATTTGGCCCCAATCTGGTCAGTGGTTTTTGAGATAGGCGCACACAAAAATCCCAAGTCCACAAATATATATAGTATAGATATAGATAATAATAATAGTAATAATAATTTCAACAGACATGCGTGAAATTAATGTTGAAGTCTAATCATATCAGTTTGAATGGATAATCAACCCTTTTGTAGATCAATGCATTTTAATGCAGGTTTATTTCCTCTAAAATGTATCATGATTTTACAGTAGTCAAGAATGTATGTATGTTATGACCCAGTTGTTATGGATTCCCTGGAATCATAATGTTGTGTTGATGGGGTGTTGGTTCGACTGCATTTTTTTATAATCGAGAGTTTTATGATTTATTATTTATTCCATCTAAGACCTAACTTTCATACCATTCCAAATACTAAAAGACAATCTGATTAAAGTTCAATTCATCAGACCTGCAGGCTCACATTTATTTATAATAAAGACACTAACAATCTCGACTAGATCTAATTAATTAATAAGGATAAACATCTGTGGCATCACATCCATAATTAATAATACTTCCTTCTAAGTCTAGCTCTATACTTTCTCTAATAACATTTAACTCTGGACTCACTAATTATCTGCTTAAACTAGATCTATTAGGTATATATATCTAAAAACTAGATTACTTATTGGATGACAATTACAGTCTCTGAATACATAATGTCATATGGGATATTCTGCCTACAATTCTAGTAGAGAACGAGCCCGTCAACGACAAGTGACGTCGGCCCAGTTAAGTACAGAGATCTAGATATCTAGATATATCTAGCTCTAGGATGGGCTGGCATTTCCCAGCCTCACCCAGATAATTCAATCACAGTTAGTCATACATTTCATACATTAGTTCTAGATGCAGCTCTAGATGGCAGTTTAATTTCGCATTCACTCCTGGTGGGTTCCTTCAAGACTCTCCTAACGGATAAATGTCGTACGTTTCATTCACTGTCGATGTCATCAAGAGATTCTATCTTCGATTACTTACGATTGGTCTGGCACTAAGGCCAGAAACAATATATCAAAGCGGTGTCATGTCAAGCTTATGAATATAAATGACAAGATCAACATCTAGTCATGTTGTATTGGTAAATATTACAATCATCCACTCAAGTAGGATGCAACTGACTCCTACACACAGGGAAGGCTATGCACGGAGTGAAGTCCCCCGGTCAGCTGCTCTCTCGGCTGCCTATATTATCAATACGCCTTAACGGTTAAGTGACGTAGACAAATAAATAGTTCTCACCCCCACGTTGACAACGGGGTGTTAATCTTCATCGATAGCACATTATCTTTACATTTTAATATCAGTAGTATATATCTGATTATCTATAGCCCATTCACCATAACACCAGTGATATTCTATCTACTAGCATACTACTGTTTATCTACGCCTTCCTGTTGTTCAATAGTTCCCTCTTGCTTAAAATGACGTCATCAAAAAACACCGTCCTTATCTACAACTGACGTACTTCACATGTTATATTTATTCACCTCCTCTCTATAATTAATTCGGTTATTTCCCCTTGACCACTAACCTCACACCAATTACATTTGATTATGACAATGTATGTATACCAGTTTAAACTGAGACTGAAATAAACCGTTATTATTATTTCCTTATTATTTCCTCCAAATTGTATTATGACTTACGGGTGTCAAGAATGTGTTGATGACAGAGATAAAGAACAATTTAATCTAACGCTGAAATAAGATGTGGTCTTGACTTGTTTTAAAAAAGAAAGTAGGGGGTATAATCTGGACTGGGGTGGGCGGGGGGGGGGTATAGTCTGGCCTAGCCCAAAGTATTCCCGAGGTTTAAACTGGCGTAGTGTATATTTAGTTTTATGTGAAATATTTTCTGTATATTCTGGGCTATGCCAGTTTAACCCCGGGTATAGTCTGGGCATGGGGTATATTTTGGCCTGTTACACCGGTACCAAAATGATAGATCTTAGTCAGTAGAAAACAAAATATTTGTGATAAGTATCTCAGATCGATAGCTTTTAGAAGTTATTAACGGTCAAAATTTGGCAATAATATTTACATTTTATCTCTCCGCCAATTCGGTCTACCATACTCCCCTATCTTTATTGAATCGTGCCATGATATCGGGAAGTGCCGATCACGCAATATGATTTTTAAAAAAAATTAAAACCGTATTTACACGACAATACAGTCACTGGGATGGCACCTAAAGGTGACTTTTATCATTCTTACCCAGAGTTGATTTTAGCTATTACCACTAAATTCAGTAAGTTTAACCTTGAAATGTGATAACCATTTGTCATACTCATGTAATAGTTCTGGCAGGTGAGAACTTTGAACTGGAGAAAATCAAAGGGAAACGTTTGGCGTTAAAGCCAGTTGTTCTATGCATAATGATTAATGCTGCATAAGGGTATCTGTTGGTAGCTTTGTCATCCAGGAAACCTGGGAGAAAATGATTGACTTTGTTGATGGTCGGTTGTCTTTGTTTGATATGATAATTAGAGAGATATCCTGTTGCACTGAGCTACATGAATGTACTGTAGGAGCTGGAAATCAAAGCTCTTGCCAAAGTCATTGAGAAGGTTGTGCTAAGAAAATAAAAATAATGGAAGTGGAGCTTTAAAGCAGTGGAAGGGTTGGGGGGGGGGTGGGAGAGAAGGGAATGTCATGGCACACACCATATAGTTAGTACAAGTTAAGTATCTGGCTTAACAAATAATCTGTCCACCTATTCTATTAATGGCCTAACTTAGGGACAAGAAAGGGCAGACCTCTTGGGAAAAAGTTTTTAAAAGACATGATTGTAAATGCAGAAAATTCTTTATTATGAGCCTTCTCTTCTATTCAACAATAAAACTGAATACATCTCATCACAAGTGCTTTATCCAAAAATATTATAGGGGCCACTCACGATTTATCCAGATTATTTTTGTTATAGTGTACTAAAGTGAACAAGATGCACGTGTTCAAAATGACCCGATTAACCTGACCGCTGAGATTAGCGGCAACATGCAGGCGAACGCTTGACTGGCCATCGGCTATCCCCACGCTGGTCGTTACGTGGACAAGTTCACGCAGTGTGGGACGAAGGTTAATCTTCCAAGATGGTGATGATGATGATTCTCATATTTATATTTCTCTTTATTTTCAAGTGTAAATGAGATGATTTGGTGTTCTCATTGTTATTATTGTATAATTTTATTACTGGTTAGCATTCTGTAACGGTTTAAGGATCTGGACAGGTGGAGTTCATCATGTGAAAAAATTTAGTGTGTATTTAGCTTTATGTGAAGTATTTAATTTGCACTGGATGATGGAATTGCACCATCTGTCAGTTGGGTTATTCAAATATTGTTTTTTTTTTTTCTATGTGTGTTAGTTTCCAGCCTTTTATCTCTGGCTCTGCATCATTATAACGTTGTATGTAGATCTAATTGTTCTGACATATCAAGCACATTTCTGATTTTCAAAAATTAAAATAAAATTCAGATGACTTTACATTTATGAGTCATAATTTTATTTCGTACATTGCCACTAAGTGTATGTCAGTGGTGCCAAACAAAAAAATACAATGTATGTTTAACTCATGGACAACTAATTATATAAAATAAACAACGACAACAATAATATTACCAACGGACGCAAGTAAAATTAGTGTTAAAGTTTAACCATATCAATTTGAATGGATTTTCAATCCTTTTGCATATCAATGCTTTTTAATGCATGTTTGTTTCCTCTTAAATGTATTTTAATTTACAAGAGTCAAGAATGTATGCATCAATCTGATACCTGATGACAGTGATAATGGACAATTTAAACTAAGGTTGAAATAAACTTATGGTCTTGACTTGGTTAAAGAAAAGAACAGGGGTATACTTTGGACTGGGGGGGGGGATAGTCTGGCCTAGCCCAAAGTATATCCCAGGGTATAAACTGGCCTAGCCCAGATCATACAGCGGAGTATATTCTGGGCTAGGCCAGTTTAAACCCAGGTATAGTCTGGCGGGGGTATGATCTGGCCTGCTACACCGGTGTGGAAATGGGTAGGCTAGTGTGCCAGACATAACAGATTTACCTGAGTCATTTCTGTAGCATTTCCAGAAAGCGTGAAATGGTGTCATTGCTTTCCAAATCTTGCGACTTGCGTAAAAGTGGTTTCGTGTCAAAATCCAAACATTAAAAGCTGGATCCAAAACTTTATAGTTTTCAGGCAACAGCACAAACTAACCTTATTGTAACTGGGACGTTAGGCTCTACCTTGAAAATATTTTTAATAATATTTAGGCAATTGTATTATTACTCTGACGCTATAGGAACCTTGTAATTAAGACAAAACGAGTTCGAGTCGGATGGAAACATATCGGTCAATTTTGGATCAAGACGAAGATTTTAAAAGAGCCATTTCAACATGTAAAGGTAGATTGATAATGGTTTATAGGTAGGTCTCAGAGTAAAGGAACCTTAAACCTTAGTTTTCAGAATTTTGGCCATAACTTTTAAAACAACTGTCACGAATGACTAGCATACCAAATATTTCAAATGAAACAACAAAGAAACAAAAAAAAACACAAAAACAACTCCAGTTACGATAGTTTATCAAGGGGTCACGAATTGGTTTTCAAGCAAGAACATTGTGAGATTATATAACTATCAAAATAGTGTAAGTTCATGTCAGAAAGAAACAGAAAGATGCACCTTGAAAAATGCTACTGAAAATCGTAGAACGTCAAAGCCAGTATATATTATTACTCACCATTCCAATGGGCTTGCGAACATTCTAAAAGGGGCCTGCAGAAGCCAAGTGTAATGAAAACTGTACTTGGGGAGGTGGGGGTGAAACATCGCCCAGTTCGATCTCAGTTACTCTACGGATGGCCTCTGGTGCAATTATAGATTCTGCGTGTTAAGCCTTCAATATCGACCAATGTATGGTTTCGGGCACCAACTAAATTGATTTTTTTTTTTAAAATCATTATTTCTATACAGATATCATGAAAATAAATATATTTTTAAAATATACCTTGCTATAAATATATCTATTTCTTCTGTCTTTTAACAGCGTCAAAGCACCGCCGTCTTAACATTATTATGGGCCACTGAGAAAAGCAATAGGTAGCTGCTCCCCGTTTCAAAAATCCAATGTAAATTTGCATTCATGGGGCCGCCCTAAACCTTTCTTGACCAATGGGCAACTGCCCGGAGTCAATGATATTAGTGGACGGTGTTGTTGGTATTGCCTTACATGGAAATTGCAGTCGATCGTGTCTCCAATCAATTGTTTTACGGGAGGTCTTGAAATTTCAGTTTGATAGCTAAGTCATAAATAACCCATGTCTGAGGATACACGTTCCTCTATTGATTTTGATTTTAGTAGGCAGAGGGTGTTTATGATAATTTAAGAGATGGTTTACATTTTTTAATGTTCAGTTTAATGTTTTATTGTGATACAAGTCGCCTGAGCAAACACATCAATAGACTACGCGATGATAAATAAATTATATTCTTTTGCTGCAAACCTCCCACACAAACGTTTTCCAACATCAGCACCCTCTCTCTCTCATCCCCTAAATAGATTTGCCCATCTGTCACAAAGACACGTAGACCTAATCCTAAACTTCTCTCCCCCCCCCCCCTTTCATCCACCCAGCCTATACCACGAGTAAATATGGTGTTAAGTATTGCTATCAGATACCCTGACACCTTACCGAGCTGAAGGTGTGACAGAGATTGATCTGTGCGGCGCAAAGCGGGCTACCATGCAAAGTTATGGTGTTCTTTCAAAACAGTAAAATCCCCTTTTTCTTAACCACACCGCCATATTATAGTGTTGTCTAGGGTATTCGTGGACATTATTTTATGCATATTTTCCCACCTGTTTGCCATTTCAGAGGTAATAAAATCTGACTTCATCACACTTCAATAAAAAAAAAAAAGAAGTAAGAGCGCTGGACTAAACCTAATAAATATTTCGTTCTACTTGCTTTTGTAAAATTAATCTTTGGAGTCTCCATCTGGAAGAATCGTTGTGTCGGTGACAGAGCTCAAGATTTTTATCCATCTTTCAGCAAAGTAAGTTGTAAAAATTGTATTAATTATTCTCTGAGATGTAATTCTATTAAATAGAATCTATTTTTCTGCACCTGTACTTCTCGTGTTGTTGTTGTTTTCTTAACAAGCAAACATCTCCGTAAATTGTGTGTCGTGCCAACCCCAAATCATGCAAGGTGTTTCGGAGCCTCTGAACAAAATTTTGATATCATACACCAGTCAACTTTAGGTTTGCAGCCAATAAAATTTTGACTGCATGCTGGCTCCTTCCATTTCTCTGGGGGAAAAAAAATCATTGTTGGATTTTGGAAAAACACAGATATTGTTTGATTTCTGTGCCACTTTTTTTCCTTTAGAGTCCGAGAGCTTGTTTAGTTCTTTTTTTATTTTTTTTTGGCAATCGATTGTATCATCTTGTTTGTTGTTGCTGTTGCTGCTTGTTGTTTGTTTTTAACACGGATCTCCTGGAAATGCAACCTTTTTAATATTCACAACTTTCCTGGAAACCATTCAATTTGTGTTTTTCATCATCAACAGATGAGAATTTGTTATATTTGGTGTCTTAGCCATGTTCCTGCTGGCTGCGGCAAAGGCTTGTGTAGTAATCTGCGGCAAAGGCTTGTGTAGTAATCTGCGACAAGGCTTGTGTAGTAATCTGCGACAAGGCTTGTGTAGTAATCTGCGACAAGGATAGTGAAAGTTGCCTTGCCAATGTTTTCTTCTTTTACATGAAAAGATCCATGCGTCATGTTGTGACATTATTCGTCCCACTGTGATAACCTGGCAAATGTGTCACAAAGTCTTTCTCTATGTTTTGATTTGATTTGATAACAGGAACCAGAATCCTAGCACACCGATCGTCAGTATAATTGTTTCTCTCCCCACTCCAAGGTTTGACGACAGGAACCAGAATCCTACCACACCGGGCATCGCCACGAGTGTTTCTCTCCCCTTCCCAAAATCTGATGACAGGAACAGAATCATAGAATACTGGGCATCCCCATGTGTGCTTCTCTTCCCACTCCAAGATTTCATCACAGGAACCAGAATCCTAGCACATCGATCGTCACTATAAGTGTTTCTCTCCCCACTCCAAGGTTTGATGACAGGAACCAGAATCCTAGCACACCGGGTATCCCCATGATTGCTTCTCTCCCCACTCCAAGATCTGATGACAGGAACCAGAATCCTAGCACACCGGGTATCCCCATGAGAGTTTCTCTCCCCACTCCAAGATCTGATGACAGGAACCAGAATCCTAGCACACCGATCGTCACTATAAGTGTTTCTCTCCCCACTCCAAGGTTTGATGACAGGAACCAGAATCCTAGCACACCGATCGTCACTATAAGTGTTTCTCTCCCCACTCCAAGGTTTGATGACAGGAACCAGAATCCTAGCACACCGGGCATCCCCATGAGTGTTTCTCTCCCCACTCCAAGATTTGATGACAGGAACCAGAATCTTAGCACACCGGGCATCCCCATAAGTGCTTCTCTCCCCACTCCAAGATCTGATGACAGGAACTAGAATCCTAGCACATCGGACATCCCCATGAGTGCTTCTCTCCCCACTCCAAGATCTGATGACAGGAACCAGAATCCTAGCACACCGGGCATCCCCGTGAGTGTTTCTCTCCCAACTCCAAGATTTGATGACAAGAACCAGAATCCTAGCACACCGGGCATCCCCATGAGTGTTTCTCTCCCCACTCCAAGATTTGATGACAAGAACCAGAATCCTAGCACACCGGGCATCCCCATAAGTGCTTCTCTCCCCACTCCAAGATTTGATGACCAGAACTAGAATCCTAGCACACCGGGCATCCCCATGAGTGCTTCTCTCCCCACTCCAAGATTTGATGACAAGAACCAGAATCCTAGCAAACCGGGCATCCCCATAAGTGCTTCACTCCCCACTCCAAGATTTGATGACAGGAACCAGAATCCTAGCAAACCGGGCATCCCCATAAGTGCTTCACTCCCCACTCCAAGATTTGATGACAGGAACCAGAATCCTAGCAAACCGGGCATCCCCATAAGTGCTTCACTCCCCACTCCAAGGTTTGATGACAGGAACCAGAATCCTAGCACACCTGGCATCCCCGTGAGTGCTTCACTCCCCACTCCAAGATTAGATGACAAGAACCAGAATCCTAGCACACCTGGCATCCCCATAAGTGCTTCACTCCCCACTCCAAGATTTGATGACAAGAACCAGAATCCTAGCACACCTGGCATCCCCATAAGTGCTTCACTCCCCACTCCAAGATTTGATGACAGGAACCAGAATCCTAGCACACCTGGCATCCCCGTGAGTGCTTCTCTCCCCACTCCAAGATTTGATGATAAGAACCAGAATCCTAGCACACCTGGCATCCCCATGAGTGCTTCTCTCCCCACTCCAAGAATTGATGACAAGAACCAGAATCCTAGCACACCTGGCATCCCCGTGAGTGCTTCTCTCCCCGCGCCAAGATTTGATGACAGGAACCAGAATCCTAGCACATCGGGCATCCCCATGAGTGCTTCTCTCCCCACTCCAAGATTTGATGACAGGAACCAGAATCCTAGCACATCGGGCATCCCCATAAGTACTTCTCTCCCCAGCTCTAAGATCTGATGACAAGAACCAGAATCCTAGCACATGGGACATCCCCATAAGTTGCTTGTCTCCTCGCTCCAAGATTTGATGACAGGAACCAGAATCCTAGCACATCGAGCATCCCCATAATTGCTTCTCTCCCCAGCTCCAAGAACCATTTGAAGGTTTTCCTACTTATGGTCCCTGTGGTCTCAGATAATTTAATAATAATTATCTTCCCTATACAGTTTATCGTCCTCTCTTTCCCCTCCTTATAAATATTCAAGAGAACCCGATTGATACACCTGGGAATGCGCTTCTTTAGTAATCCCAGTCACTTTTTGACAGGTTCACCTGGTCGCCATTGTCATAAATTTGCTGACATGAGGGAACACGAATATTCTCTAGAGTCTTTATAGTAAAAGTAATAGTAATAATAAATTTATACAATCCTTAAGACCCCCCCCCCCTCCCCCAAATGTACTCCAAGTCGCTGTGCTAAAATTAGAAACAAGACTAACATAAGATTGATTCATCATGCTCCTACTCACGCACATTAATTAAAAGTTAATCTACTTTCATACTCAAACCTCTGACAACAAAAAGGGACATCATTCAGTTGGAATGAAAATAGTCCTAAACAATTCAATTTTAAACCTATTTTTATACGTCACGTCCAGATGGCAGTGAAACAAGTTAAAGAACAACAAAATAAAGAAAAATATACTTCATGTCTAAAACTATTTTAAAAGTTATGTTCTGTATGACCAGGTTCTAAGTTTGGGATAAGGTATGACCATGCAAAATCTGAACACCGTAGGCTGCGTAATAAGGGAAGAGACAGGCTTTAAAATTGGTCACCCCCCCCCCCCCCCAACAATTGTTTCCACAAATAGACATTGAGTTAATCTTGCTAAAAAAATCTTGCGAATAGTTCAGCCCTCGTTATCTCGAAATGCAATAAATTTGGGATGCCCGACTTTTTGGATTAAGGCGACCAGTTTGGCCCTCACCAATGATAGTACATAGATTAACTAAGCTCAGTGAAGCACAGAAGACAAACATTGATTGATTTCTTTATCTATTCGGCTGTAACCATGTGTCTAGTCCACACCTGTACATTCATTGTTATTTTGTGTGCTTGCAGAAGTGATGTCGACACGGCAAGGGACAGGCTACAGTAGACTTTGTACACCTAGCCATGGCAGAACAATAAAGAAACGTGTATTGTAAAACCAAACTTAAATTATTGTTATTCGTGATCTTAGTTCTTATTTGTTCTATGTCCATTTTCGGAAAAACTAGAGATCTTTTAATATGTGGAAGAGGTGTAACCGATGCACAATTTGGCACTTGTTTAAAATGCGTTGTAGCACTCATCAAGTTGTTTCACAGTTCCGATGTATTCTAATTCCTTATCAGAATACTCAAACCGCAAACGTTTAAAGTCGAATTACTCTGCTGTGCAAACATTGAAGATGTTACAAACAAGAACTAAAGTCACGTATTGTTTGCTGTTTCGTTCTGGAGAGGGCGCCTTGTCATTTTGTTCAGTGTGATGACCACCTGTTTGACGTGGCAGAAAATAACGGAACATACTTTTCGGAGATTGCACCAAAATATGAAATTTCCCAGGTCCAGAGATAGTCAAAAGCATTCTTGTTGCAGATTTCAGGCATCTTCTTAATATCATGGATCTAGAGGGTGAACATGTAAGCATCTAGAACTTCGTGACTGTGCCAGCAGAAATTATGAAACTTTATGGACTGTCTCAATTTTAGATTGTACGTTACGTGGACTCATCGGTTTTGGATAAAGTACACTAGTTGACAATGATTTCTTTACCCTAATATTTTGAGCCGCCAAAATTAGACACGTTGTTGTGGATTTAAATCTAAAGGTATGATGGGAAATTTCGTTCTTGCCTCTCTTTACTGTCGATAGCAAGACAAAAAATTATGTTGCTTGTGTGAGCTCTGGTTTATCAATACACAAATTAGAGATGCAAAATATTTCAGACCTTAAACGGCGGAACATCATACTGGGTAGACAAAGAATTGTTCAATTTCTGTAAGAAATGGAGTTTTGAAAACATTTCTCCAAACGGTTCAGAACAGAAACTGAATGTTACTGGTAATGTTTTGAAGAGTCACAGCATCAGTTATAGCAAACACGTCAGAACGTAAACATTATTTAAAGACTATCAATGCGACATGTAAGATTTGTAGGTAAAGTATGTCAGAAAAAGTTGGGCATTTTGCTGAGATTAAAAAACAAAAATCTTTTGACTTGATTTTATTTTAACGCCCTTAACTTTACCAAATGCAGCTTTATGAAACTAAAAAATGCAACTTAGCTGTATTGATTTTTATTTGTAGACTAGTATTAAAAACAACAAATGCATTCAGGTACCGACCTATGCTACAAATTAAATTTTATGATCACCATCCTTCGCCTACTTAAATGAATTTGTGAATGGCGCTGAGAGTTATTTGCAAGAATTCCCCTGTCAATGTCTTTTGTAGCCTAATCTCACATGGATTATGGACATTTTATGCTGCTTTGGTATGTTTCGAAAACACGAATCCTTACCTTTCAGAGGACTGCAAACACTAGAGCACAATTATAATTTATCTATAATCAGGATCACACTAAAAAGACAGATCTCTTCTTGTAAATAGTGCTTGGAATTTTCCCAGAATTTTGCAATTATGTTGGTTAATTAAATTATTATCAGTTTCCTCTGGTCAGCATTATTTGCAAGATCTTGTAAATGCTACTTTGTTTCTGATTATCTCTGTCTCAGCAGACTATCAGTGTCACAAATCCCAGACTGGGAGATGCAATAATTATAACAAGACAACAATCAATTCGTTGCGTGGGCCGCTGGCTGGCTCAGCGATCTAGTGTACTATATCTATGGTCTCCCCAGCCGATGGCAGGGGCGACAACAATAAATAAATAAATACATCATATAATTAAACAACTACCGCCCTTGCTGTGGGGATAAATCCTTCTAAGCTACAAGGATCCCCCATTACCCCCCCCCCCACCCATGATAGGAGTCTTTACTCTCTCTCAGTTTTTTGTTTTGTTTTTTGGGCGCCAACCAAAAGAAGTAATCGAGAAAGCAGCCAGGAAGAAGATGCCCATAATGGAGCTCTTTTGAGGGTTAAGAAAGAAAGAAAGAAAGAGAGGACGGGATCAACGACGGGAACAAAAGGAAAAGCAAAGAAGAAAAAGGAGGCATAAATGCCAAGGGCAGCGAACCTCTTAAAACAAAGATGTCAATTCCTCATCCATGCTTTTGTGCATACATGTTTTGTCTAAATTAGACTGTTGCAATTCTCTCTTAACTGGAAGATTCATGGGTAGGATGAAAAAAAAAACAATAAAAAAACTTCCAACTATGCAAAAGAAGGCTGAAAGACCAGCCTGTTTTCAACACGGCATGGCAGATAGCATGGGATGAAGCTGTAGTAATGAGTTAGATGGTTGATATAAAGCCGATATAGCTAAGAATAAAAATTTCACCCGGTGGACCTCAGCATTCATACGCTTCCAGTGACAGGAAGAAAGTTGGCAAATGTTCTATTTGCAGAGCCCTACTGGTGTGGGCAGACAGACACAAGAAAATGTTACAAACAGAACATGAATAATAAAAAAAAAAAACCAACCCCAAATGAGGTCCAGCCTTAGAGAGTGAGAGGCCAATATTTCATTTGTAGTTTGTAGGAATGGTTACGTTTTGTTAAGAAGTTGCAGCTAAGATATAAATTATTTACATACGCTGCAGCTGGAAAAAATGCATGTAATCCCTTACTACGTGCTACTGGGTTCTGCTCGGCAGTCGTAGTCAAGGCAATTCACCATAAGACCCAAGTGAATATATGCTGCAATTACTACAAAACCTATCCATTTCTACAAACTACAAATATTGGCCTCTCTCTCTATAAGGCTGGGCCTCCTCTGGTTTTTTGTTTTTTTTTACATTCATGTTCTGTTTGTAACGTTTTCTTGTGTCTGTCTGTATGTCCACAAACGTAGGGCTCTGCTAATACAACTTTTTAAAAATATTATTTTGCCAACGGTCTTCTTACACCTAGCCCTACTGCCACTCACCGTTTGTCGGTTTCCATTTAACTTGCAGTGACGATTGGTAACAAAAATCTGGATAGGCCTGTATTTAAAAAGAAAACAGTACGCGAAACAACATCATGTCTGCTGAAGTTCTTCTGCTGGCTGTCGGTTGAAAGGCATTTATAATGTAAAGTGGCCACATTATATCACAGATGCCTTATAACACATCGCCATCCTACATTATTATTGGATTTACTAAATTCATGTGTATATGTTCCATCATACCAACTGCGATCTTTCATCTCATGTAACAAACCGGAAGTTCCAACAAGAGACCTATATCATTCTGTCAACGATCATTTTCTTTTTATTCCTGGCAGACCTGGAATTCGCTGCCAGAACCTTTGAAATGTTAAGAAATACTGAAATTTTCAAGAAACATCTTAATGTACACTTTTTCAAGTAATGGAATGCAACCCACACATGTTTCCTGCCGCTGTCACTTGTTTTAGTATGTTCTTGTATTCTGAATTGATTGTGGGTGGTAGAATGACTGTGAAGCCCGCAAAGCTTGTATTACAGGGTGAAGCACTACATAAATGTTATCTATTACTATTATCATTAATCTCATTTATACCTATCTGTCATGACATTTGGAATTGTTATTATTCTTGGCATGGTTACATGATGCTGAAATTTAGGATTGTTTTAAAAATATTAATGAATGGTACAAATAATGCCGTGTGGGACTGAAAGAGCGAGAGAGAGGGACATCCATAAAGCAAGAAGGCAGTGAGACAAATGACAAACATTCAGACAGAAAAGGTGACAATCAGACAGAATGTAAGACAAACAGAGAGACAGGAAAGGAGACGGACAGAAAAGAGAGAAAGAAACCGACAGGCAGACAGAGGGACCGTAGGACACTCGTTTTTCACTCCCTACACTAAGCAAGATAAACAAGACGACAACGGTGACCGGACTGATTTCTTTGGTTGTATCAAAGATCGTGTACACAGTTTGCGTGCTGATCGGGGGCAGGCACTGCATTAAAAGAATCCTTGATATAATGTAAATGATGTCGATTTGTTAAAGTGCTCCTGTGACTGAAAAAAGAAAGAAATGGCCAGAATTCTCCCACAACAATTGAAGTTATAATTACAAAATAAGTAACGCCATTTAACGCCCACGGGGATAGCTGAACGGTGAACAAAATGCAGTATTTTCCCTATCGCATGCATAGAATGAAAACCGATTTTTGGTTTTTTTTAATAAAATAAATCTGCAAAGAACGATATATATTTTGGTACCGGTCTCATTACTGTATGTTGATAAATGGTAGAGATATCGATACTTTTATGATTTCACATATATCACATTTTGAGGATGAACATCTTATACGATGCACGGTGTTCATCGCACGGGCAATCGCTCTTTCCACTTGATCAAAGAGAATGAAAAGCGTGCAAGTCAAGATGTATGATGTTCATCTTACGGGCAGCCGCGCTTTCCACATGATCACAGAGAATGAATATCGTGCAAATAAAGATGTATGATGTTCATCTTATGGGTACCCGCAATTTCCACCTGATCACGAAGGATGAACAACCTGTAACTCACCATGTACGGTGTTCATTCTTTCGGATCTGATAGCTGGGAGAATTTTTTTCAGAATGAGAACCATGCATCTGCTTATACTTCATTTAACAGTTTTTTCCCATTGTTAGGCGGCAAACATTTACATGAACAACAGATAAAGCACTTTGAAATACAAATACTGGGATAAATAAGTTAATGCTTACTCATGAACAACAGATAGAGCACTTTGAAATACAAATACTGGGATAAATAAGTTGATGCTTACAACACTTTCATCTTTAAGTCATTCATCGGGATTTCATATGTATGAATAAGGAATTTCACAACACTCAGTTAATCGAAACTGACGCTTCTGTATCAAACACTGGCCGCTTTAGAAGTGCAGTTTGGGGGTGGGGGGGGGGGGGTTTGCAATCATAATTACTGGCGAAGTGGCTGAGGAGCCCTGACCTTCGTCGGCGAGTCTTTGTTACGTTTTCACATTTCGATACGAGGCGCCGATCAGGGGGAACTCATAACGATGAGCAATCGTTTGATCTTGTTCGGCAGTGGCTCGCAATATAAGCTCCTCCCATTTTTAGGAAGCCTTTGTCTGGGCATACGTCATGTTGCAATTGGAAGGTCAAGCCAACGTAATGATGATTGGTTTGGTTGGTTATAGCCAAATCTTTGTCTCGGCTGAATGACTGGCTTCGTTGGTAAACTGCTTATGATTACACGTGGGTCAATGGCAATAGCCATAGGCTGAGACCGAGGCGTTCTCACAACGTTGAGACCATCGAGAGACAAAGATCTTAGCCTTTGCTTATGAATGATGCAGTGAACTGAGGACCTTGCAAGATAGGAGCATGTACATGTATTTAACTGAGGCTCTGTCGGTAACTGTACTACAGAATCTGCATTGTCACTGTGAACAAGAATGCAACTTAACTGTCATTTCAGTAAATAGTTATTTGATAATAGTGAGGGAGGGGGCAAATCTCAAGCTTTCTATAATCTGTGCTGATTCAGGGTGAATGTTGGAACTTGAAAAAAAATAAAAAAATAATAGCGATAAGATCTATAAAATGAACGTCCCATTCGGCAGGAAAAAAAAGGTATGCCAATGGGTTTGGTCTTAAACACCCTCTACACATACATTATATATATATATATATATATAGATAGAGAGAGAGATGGGGGGGGGGGGCGACCATTTGCAACACAGGATAACTAATTTCTTCATTATCGTGGTATTGCTAAAATGCAAATTGCTTCCGCACCATACTAGATGTCATAGCCTTATAATCTCAACTGTCAGCCCTATTGCTGCAATACCAAAAACGATAGCGACGATGAACTCATTAGTGATGTTCTTGAGCTGAGCGACCTGGCGGAACTGTACATTTATTCTAAAAACCGCTGAGTTTCATTAAACCAAACCCCCGAGTATTATTAAAGCAAGAAAACAATTCGACTGAAAAGCAGCATGAAAGGATACCCGGTATGGACAAGTTAATGCTTACAACACTTTCATCTTTAAGGGTATAATGTATTCATGGAGATTTCATGTATTATTATGAATAATGAATTTCACATCACCCAGTTACTTTATCGGAACTGACGCTCCTATATCAAAGAAGATTGGCGGCCATAGAAAATGCAGTTTGGTGGGACGCGTTTACAATGATATGCCGACGAAGCCGTCTTTGTTACGTTTTGACATTTCGATACGAAGCGCCGATCGGAGGGAACTGGTAACGATGAGCAATCCGTTTGAACTAGTTCGGCAGTGGCTTCCCCCTAGAAAAAAAAATACCGTTTCGTCCAGTCTTTGATGCATAATCATGAATTCCTTGACGGGATGAGAATTTTCCGAGTTTGCAGTGAAATTAATTAAATAAATAAGTAAATAAATAAACGGCTTGAGGGGGAAGGGGGGGGGGGAGAGGAGAGAAACAAACAACCTAGCATGGTACATTCGTTATTTTTTGACCCCACTGTCATCTCGCGACAAGTCGGACTGCAACTAGCAATTTTCTTTCACTTATGGCGAGTTGAGTGTATCCACACACACAAAAATAGCGCTCTTCCTTGTGCATTCTGGTGAAACTAATTGTAGTAATAAGTAATAGAAAATACACTGTAGCATTTAAGACTCCAATACAAGGGGGTACTATGAACTAGGCACTCTGAAACAATAAATATAATATTATTAATCCGACGGTAGATTGAGCATGTCTCAAAATTCTGCCTACCGTATAGCCTATCCATGTAAGCTAATTTCTTCAATTTCGCTATCAAGTGGTGTTTTCTCACTTTGACACTTACGATTCGGTTTCTCGAAAATTTGTGTATTGAAATATATGTAGTCGCAGAGTCAAGATGATTGCAGAATTAATCCTGCCAGTTACATGCTGCACAAAAGTATCACAGTATCGAGCTGGCGTCTTTCACCATTATATTAGATTCATCTCCCGACAGGTCCCAAAATGGTTACAGGATCAAATTCATCATAACTGAACCAACTCGAGCATGCCAGGGGGGCAGTTTTAAGAAAATTCAGCAATGAATGGATGCAAATCAGGGAATAAATTCTGTTCGCTGACTTTGATAAGCTTTGGATACCTGTTGTTGTTCCATGAAGTTTAATTTGTCTTCATTTACAAAAGGAGGGGGAGGGGGTGGGGATTTCTGCGATTTGTGGCGTTTTATGAGAACTTGGCATTTATGGCAGTCTCTTCTTTCTTCTTTCTTCTTTCTTCTTTCTTCTTTCTTCTTTCTTCTTTCTTCTTTTTCTTGTTCTGGCAGGACTGCCATAGTATGTAACGTACATGTATGTTTTAATATTTGTCTGGACATTGAAACTTTTCTAGACAAATAAATGTAAATTTAATGGGGGAAACGGGCAAATTCGGGGCAGTTTTTTTTATAACAGCTAATGAATATCACCTACGTAACATTCACACCCAGGTGCAGTTTTTAAAAAAAATGTAAATGGAATGTAAGATGATATTCTAGACCTACGCCACTTTATGCACTGTGCACTGCAAATCAAAATGATAACAAGAATGAGACATAGTAATAAATGATTTAAATGTGCGTCTGGACTAAATTGCACTCATAATCAGTTTGCTGGGGATTTGAAATCACAATCAAAAAAAAAAATAGTGCTTTGCAACTTACAATAGACCCAACTATTTTTAAGATTATGCCTTAACGACCATACCCGTAGATCTACAGTATGAAGGGTTATTGCTTGGTAGTTTTAATGTCAAAGAAACGAATTAATGCAATAGAGGCGTTTTGTTGTCGTATAGTACTGGTATGCGCGAGAAAGACCGAGAACGTACGCCCATTTTACCGTCTGTCAATCATACAGTGGCATAACTAAACCAATTGGACAGCTAAACCAATAGACAATGAGCTGTGGCGTAGCATCGCTGACCGAGTCTCCATGAACGACGTAAGTGTGTTCATCAATGTTCATGGGCGTGACCAAAATGCCGCCAACGACATCAAACGACGTAATCGCCCCACCGCGCATGATCTGTTCGGACATCTCACCCCTGTCCATCTAATTTTAAGAACAACTAAGAGATCGTCCCGACGATGAAGGCCGGTGACAATCAAAGCTTCAGTATCACTGGGAGGAAAGTCTGGGGTGTGGTGGTGGTTGGGGGGGGGGGGCAGGGGAGGGGGTTGTAACAGAAATTATCGATTTACCTTTTATTACTCTGTGTTCTTTTTGTATCATGTACAATGAAAATGAATATTTCCACACCCCCGACATTCATTTCATAATTACCGTTTGTAAAGGGGAACATTATTTCAAAATGAACATCGGCTATCGCAATTTACATGGATGGTAAACACCAATGACCATGAAAAAGTGCGAAATCATTTCAGATGAACATCGAATATCTCAAAATGCATGATCTTCGTACGGCGATCGTCGTCAGTAACATGGGAAATCTTTCAAATGAACATCAAACATCTCGGTATACACGGAATTCACACTACCGCCACCGTGAAGACTGGGGAAATAACTTCAAATGAACATCGGACATCTGGACTTACCCGATGTTCACACGACAGGGGTGCTGTGAATAGGGCAAATAATTTCAAATGAAGATCGTGTATCTGATACATACCATTTTCGTTTACGTTTTTCTCAATAACTAAAACAGAGAGATCCACGAAAAATATAGATTAGTTGTAGAAATGGACGGCGCTTCCTTTGATGTATCACTGAGCCCGTTATGTAATCGGCGGCCAGAGCTATGCGCTTTCAAAACCTTTAAACGGCCATATCTCGAAACCGCCATTATCCGAGATATTCGCTGTTCATTTTATGCATGCGCTATATTGGCTTTGTAAAATATTGCACTGTTCATGACTTTCGCGCATCGCCGCTGGGTGGCGGTGCCAAATCTGTGCACGCTAAAAGTGCTAGCTGTCTCATCTTATTGTATCTATTATCTTTGCTTTGGGTAGTCTTCAGCTTCCAGGTTCCAGATATCCAGATACTGTTTCATCGCTTTACTTTTCGTTCCATGCTAACACTAATTTCCCGGATCCTTCCGAGTCTCGCGGTAGAAATCGATCTCTTGTGATTTCTCGCTATGCGTATATAGATACTGCCCGGTTGTAGTGACTGTCCAGATATCGTCGGATTATGTAAAATACCATCAGTGCCCCAACAACAGTGACTATCTGGCAAATATGCACCTTTAAAATACAATCTCACGCCGTGAAACATTACAAAAAATCATGGAATATTTCATGGTCGATATTAGTGTTGATTTTGTTGTACCTGGGAGGTTTTAAACGGCAGTGTACACCTTTGCGGTCGTTGACAGTTGGAAACTCAGTTCGAAAAGTAACAATCGAATGCAAATATGAAACCTCCACCTGAAAAAGCATGCTGTTCAAACAAAGTTTAAAAAATTACTTCCCAGCCATTTATATCGATCCGGTGCTCAAAGGGCACCACTTTGTATCGCATGGAACCTTCGCAAAACGTACGGTTATTTTACATGCAGGCATGACTGTGTATTTGAGGATACAGACGAACAGATAAACAGACTAGACATTTTAATACTATTTTTTATGCTGTGCTTGAAATTGAGCATTAGAAAACCTGTGACGATTTGCTACATGTATTGTTCTCATTTTCAGTCAAACTGAACTAGGATACATTGTGTTCCAAGCAATAGTAGTCTTTTCGCAAACATAACTTGTTCGTCGTACATGTATTACAGATTTTTCACTTTGAAAATTTGTCAGTTTTCTTGTTCCAATAAACGTGGGAGGTATTTAGCCTACCTGGGTAACTGGACCATATCATTCTTCCGTCTATTGCATCAGGCAAGGACAGCCGCCCATATACTTTAGGTCAGACCAGAAACAAAACGTGAAGAAACAGAGGGCCGGGCAATCTCAATTCAGGAAAAAAAATGACAGAAAATTTGATCGATTCTGTCCCCACAGCCAGAGTAGGGTGTTCAGGACATGAGTACAACTTGCACAAGCAAAGGTCTGAAGCAATACTTCTCCCTGCACTTCAATGACCGGTGTGAAAGTCATTTTCAACCTGCTTCAAGGGCTGGCCAAAATTGTTTGCCGGCCCCTGGGGTCGTAGATTGACCACGTATGTCTAAGGCAGGTATCATACGAAGCCTGGTAGGACACAGTCAGGTGCTGACAGCAAAACGTACACCAAAGAGTTAAGAGGTAATGGCAGAAGCTGATTGTGTCTGACCGGGCTTGGTATGACAGGATCTTTCCGGGTTTACTAAGAAAATAAAGGAAATGATGGTGTGCATTTCTTGCCTGCCAGCACCTGATTGTGTCTGACCGGATTAATATGATACCTAACTCAAAGTGTAGAGTTGTAAATCCATGTAAAAGTGAAGTAAAAGAAGTATTTTCATTGACAATCTTAACCACAATTTTATGTGAATGAGTTCAACTAGAATGAAAACACCTTAGTGAACAAACATTAAGAGGCCCTTTCCATGGACAGTAGATTTGATGCTTTTTGAATACGTTTTACAAATCGAAACTGCAGGAAGGTGTAGAAGATGTGCATAGTTTTAAAATACACACCCTACTAGTTTATTATGGGCATGTCAGTGGGACATGGTGGAAAAAAGCACCATAGAAATGAAAACCACCCGCAACTACCGCAAGACATGTGTGAAAGAATGTTTAAGTACGTACACGTGTTTGCCATTTGGAAAGAGGCCTTTTCAAGCTGTAAGAACACATAAAAGACAAAAATAGGTTCATCTCGACAGTTATCTAATGTATATTTCATAATATACGAGATGCTTGTAATGTAGTGCACTTTAAAAGGTCATGAGAGAAAAAAAAACGAGAACTATTTTAAGCCCAACAGAAAAACAAAACGCGGTACAAATTCTGGCTTAGGGAGGTATCATACTAAGCCTTGTCAGACACAGCTAGATGCTGCCAGCAAAATGTACGCCAAAGAAATAGTGGCAGAAGCTGACTGTGTCTGACCGGGCTTATATGATAAGGTCTTCTCGGATTTACTAATAAAATTAATATAGGAGGTCATGGTGAACACTTCTTATCTGCCAACATCTGAATGTGTGCTGTTCCTCGCTTTAGTATGATACCTCCCTTAGGTCAGCAAGTCGACAATTATCAGTAGCCGAGGGCTTTTTGCACGCTCAGTATTAGAGCTAAATAAATGCCCATTGTGAACGAACTTCAATCATTAAGGCCAGCAGCCTTAGGCCAAAGTCTTGGGTGAAACAAAACGTTTCGATCATTAAGAGTACAGGACACACCTTTGTAGTTAGGAGTATTGTCTCAACTTATATAAAAGAAACAAAGAAACTGCTGAACAGCTTCAGAATTTATAAAGCAAGCCAAAATAATGTCAACTTTCAATATTGCTGTAAAATACGATTTCCTTCACATAATTATCTGAGAGATGGCAAACAATTCGTCGTCTGTAGGCGAACCGGCGTATCCTCAAAAGTCCTGGTTTTGAGATAGCCTAATGGCACATCGGTTCGTCAAGCAGGGGAACTCTACGCTCTAGGATGATACCCAAGACACTAGAGAGAACAAGATAAGACACTCGTCCTTCTTTGAGCCTCCAAAACAAATAATAAAAATTCATGCACACAGTTTGCGTGCCTATTGGAAGCGGGAGCCATGGCCTATCGCATGAAAAGAATGCTTGATATAATGATTAATTATTGATGCAGATTAAATACAGTGCTACTGCGATTAAAATAAACAACCTAGTTTTTCTATGACGATTGAAGTTATAATTATAAAAATGATTCCAGTCAAGGCCAACTGGGGCATCTGAACAGTGGACAAAATTCGATATTTTCCCCGGATTGGCTTTGTAAAATACGGCATCGTATGATAGGGTCTTCTCGGATTTACTAAGAAAATATAGGAGATCATGGCGTGCATTTCTTGTCTGCCAACATCATTATTTTTGCACATTCGCCGCTAGGTGGCGGCTAGACATTTCTGATGCGTCGGTTTTTCATGCAGCCAGAAGATGATATGGTAAAGACATACAGTCTGGACAAATGCGTTTTTACATAAGTACAATCCGAATTTTGGTGAACCCTTTTTAGGATGATAAATTTTAAGCATGTAGATCTCAAATAACTGTAAAAAAGGAGAAAATGTTAATGTTAATGATACGCCGGTTCATCAAATAGACAGCGAATGTTCATATAACTTGACACTTGTATTCAAGTCTTGCTCAGATCTATTGAACTCGATGGGCATAATCAGTGCTCTAAATCACAGACCGTTGCCAGTACTTCATGAACTCTCAGACACAAAGCACTTGCTAAAAACTGCAACCTTTTGATCAATATTGCTGTAGTGTAAACTGTTCAAAAGCCGACATTGGGGATTGATGTGAATTAAAAGTCACACTTAAATCCATCTGCCGATACTTCACGAACTTTCGGATACAAAGCATTTATTGCTGAAAACACTATTGTTTTGATCAGTATTCGCTTTAGTGCAAATTCTTGAAGAGCGGCCATTAGGGATTGACGTAAATTTGAAGTCACACTATAGGACTGGTATTGATTTCGAAAACTAGCATTTGAAAAATTTAGGGGAATCTTTGTTTTATGGCAGTGATTCTCAGACGTTAGGCCCTTTGCTTCCGGGGCAGAAATTTCAAATCTGAGGGGGGGGGGGGGGGGGGGGAGGATTTCAAATCTGATGAGAGGAATTTCATATATAGGTAAGCAATTTCAAATCTAAAGTGAGGAATTTCAAATGTAAAGTAAGGAATTTCAAATCTAAAGTGAGGAATTTCAAATGTAAAGTGAGGAATTTCAAATGTAAAGTGAGGAATTTCAAATCTAAAGTGAGGAATTTCAAATCTAAAGTGAGGAATTTCAAATCTAAAGTAAGGAATTTCAAATCTAATGTGAGGAATTTCAAATCTAAACTGAGGAATTTCAAATCCAAAGTGAGGAATTTCAAATCTAAAGTGAGGAATTTCAAATCTAAAGGGAGGAATTTCAAATCTAAAGGGAGCAAATTCAAATCTAAAGGGAGGAATTTCAAATCTGATGAGAGGAATTTCAGATATAAGTAAGGAATTTCAAATCTAAAGGGAGGAATTTCAAATCTAAAGGGAGGAATTTCAAATGAATATAAGTAAGGAATTTCAAATCTAAAGGGAGGAATTTCAAATCTAAAGGGAGGAATTTCAAATAAATATAAGTAAGGAATTTCAAATCTAAAGGGAGGAATTTCAAATAAATATAAGTAAGGAATTTCAAATCTAAAGGGAGGAATTTCAAATCTAGAAGGAGAAATTTCAAATCTATGGGGAGGGATTTCAAATCTAAAGAGAGGCATTTTAAATCTTAAGGTGTGAGTTTCAGCTCAAGAGGGAAGCATTTCAATTCTAAAGGGGGGGGGGGGGGATTTGCAAACCAAAAAGAGGAATTTCAAATCTAAAGCTAGAAATTTTAGCAAGGGGAAAGGGGGAGGGGGGATTGTGAAGGAATTTCAGTCAGGTGAAGAACGCCAAACTGTGAAAGAGTGGACTTTGATATATATATATTGTTTTATATCAAACTAGCTGAGGTCCCCGGCCCTTGAACCTTGAACCTTGAACCTAGGCGTTGTCCCTCCACTGCAGGATGTAGCCCTCTGACAATGCCTTCCATTTGCTTCGATCTTGCGCACTCCTTGTCCAGGTCGCACCCTCTGTTCTTGTGATGTCGTCTCTCCATCGTCCTACTGGCCGTCCTCGTGATCTTCTCCCCGTCCTCGGTCTCCACTCTGTGCATCTTTTTGTCCATCTGTTATCTTGTGTCCTGGCTAGGTGTCCTGCCCATCTCCATTTTAATCTGAGAGCCATTTTTACCAAGTCCGTAACATTTGTTTGTTTTCGTATTTCCGTGTGTGGTACTTTGTCTTGTAGCTTTATGTTTAGCATTTTTCTTTCCATTGCTCTTTGGGTGGTTCTTAGTTTCGTGGTGATCTGTCTTGACATGGTCCATGTCTGGTATCCATATGTGATCGTGGGGATTACGCATTGGTTGAACACTTTTCTCTTGAGGGATATTGGTATGTCTTTATTTTGGAAAATTTCTCTGTACCTTCCAAAGCAGCTCCATCCTGCTCTTACTCTTGCACTCACTTCACAGCTTGTTTGATTTTCCATTTGAATTGTTTGGCCAAGGTATTTGTATTGGTTTACTCTTTCAATTACTTTATTTTCCACTTTTATATCTTCATCTGTTTCATAATTTGTCATATATTTCGTTTTGTCTTTGTTTATCTTCAGTCCGATCTTTTTTACTGTGTTTGTTTAGTATGTTCAGGTTCTTCTCCATTTGCTTTGTGTCTCCCGTGCACAGCGCCACATCGTCTGCGAACCTAAGGTCTTTCAGCCTGCCCGGGATAAATCGGTTTGAATATTGGTTTCAGTTCTGGGTGATTATTATGGACCTGCTTCATCTGGCCTGTTCCTATTTGTTTATTATTTTTATTTTTGTTCCTTTGTTTTTAAATAAGTCTTACTGCTCTGCCTTTGTGAGTTGACACACTGCGCATCCCGTACAACAGCATGATTTGCGCACGGGTTAGAGTGTTTGATAGTGAACACATCGCAGGAAGTGATAATGAAACCTTAAAATGGCGAACCATGACTCGAAATAGATGTAAATCATGGCGAAACAATAAATTTCCAATAAAAACAACAACACTGATTTGAGACTTCTATTAAAAACTGTGCACCCTTACATCCATTCTGATGTACCATATAAAATTTGAAGTCTGAGTGTTGAGTGGTTCAGAAGCCTTTTGCAACGAAAAATCTCAAGTCCACAAATATATATTACTAGATGACCAACCGGGCATTGCCCGGAATAATCAATCATGTGCTCCCCCACCCCCCCCCCCCTTTTTCCTCTCTCTAATATAATAAAAGTAATAAACTACAGTCTTGCTTCAGAACTCATGCGCACCAGAACACTACGCACCAAACTGAACGCTTGACACGGTTACCTTCTATGACATGCACGGTACTATAGGTAGAATGCGCATGACGTCACAGAGTGGTTTCGTTTTGGTTTTCCGCCATGTTGTTTGGCCAGTGGAGTCGATTCAAGTGAGTGCGAGGCGTGACGAATTCCACTTGGATATTAAAACAGTTACAATGATAGGGAAAGGCATCGTTGTTGGTTGCAGCAACAAGGGTGGAAAGGGTGGCTGTAAGATGTTCAGATTCCCTATCGTCCGTGTTAAGGAGGGAAAGGAAGTGAAAGAATTAACGGAACCTCGGCGTCGTCTGTGGTTGAAGGCAGTGGACAGAAAGGGAATTGACTCCAAAACTCTGAAGCCGCACCATTTTGTTTGTGCCGAGCACTTCGTCTCAGGTAATCATCATTTTACATCTTAATTGAATAATGTGATAAAACTAAGCCTGTTATTTTCGTCGCAGGAGAGCTGTGGAGCAATATATTATATCCGAGTGAAGGTAGGTGTCTGACAGAATTAACGGTTAGGACCAGGCAGTTCGGTAGTAGGTTTTGGAACTGGGTTAGTTGTGAATTTCTTTCAAGTTGAATCATTAAGAACATCCTACTTGTTAGTGTGTTTTCTGGATGTAAGCAGATTCAGTAAATTCCTTCTGAACTGCACTTATCAAGATCCTAGATCTAGTAGGCCTGATTTCATCCATTTTAAACAAGTTCAACATGTTGTCCTTTCAGATTACTGTTGCTTAATGATACAGTGTAATTTAATTTGATAAAATTTTATGTTAAAATGACAAGGCAAAACTGAGCTGCCAGAGATAGTTTGGGGGAATTCCCCCATTATTGTAGGTGTAAAAACTCGTGGTGCACACTAGATAGGCCACAATGTCTGGAAATGTGACCGCCGGAAAGTCTTTCTGGGCCCAGCTGGTGTCAGGGATGCTATAAGGATCGAGTCCTTTTACTTTTGCAATTTTGTCTTCGTACCTGGCCCGACTGTCTGGGTCCAAATGGCTTACTTTAGCGTCTTCTACACTGCATTCCTCCATTGTTGTGGACAGGTCTAGCCAAACAACATGGCGGACCCGGAAGTAAAGTGAAATATGTGCATTCTACCTATACATACAACCTTTTCTTTTTGCCCAATTTTGACGGTACTATATGATATTACGAAACAAACATGCAAAAATACAGATGTTACATAGCAATAAACATTGTTATTTTTTTAAAATACATGCTTGAAGTAAACAACTTTTGATTATAGCCATCATCTTCCTTATCTCAATTGCCACCTTCCTGCTAAATTTAAGGCCTGAAGAGTGTATAGTTTGGTCAGTTAGTCATGCCAAAGGTTGCAAGTTACTGAAATATATAATAGATGAAATACCTTTGCAGCAAGATTGTTTGGGCGTGAAATCAAATAGAAGTTGTATGATCCACTGGACAAGGTTTTCTTCTTTTTCTTTTTCATTTGATTGCAAATTAATAAAGTAATAAAACATGCAGTTTATGAGCAATTGAAATAAGGGTTTACTTTTTACATAACAGATAAAACTTGTAAAGAGTATATATTTATGTATTTATCTATCTACTTAATCGTTTAATAATACGTTCCTGTACTTATTTAAATGTTAGTTTATCTATGTATTTATTGATTTATTCATCCATTATTTGTGTCAAGAACAGATTTAATTCATAAATGTTTCCACTGACTAAATTTTTGTGAGAGAGCAGTGAGTAATTTTTACAAACGTAATTATTGTGCGAGCCAGCAAAACGTGGTCTCGTAAACAATTTGTTTTGAACAGTTTTTTTCCTAAAAGATAGACAGAAGGTGTGGGGAAGGATAGACGGACAGCGTAGGTGTGCATGACTGAGCACTTGTTATATCTCGTGTTTTGAACTAGGTTTAGTAGAGAGGGAAGGGGTGAGTAGGAATTAAATGTTGTTGAGACGTCGGTTGACGTACAGAAAATCCGTGATCCAGAGTAAAAGCTCGGGGTTTTGAACATGTTAAGAATTTATTGCTATAAAATTACATTTTATTGTCTTGAGTGATTCGACCTTTGATGTCGACCCAAGGTCGTTGCGTAGGGCTGTTACTTAAAATAACTCAGTTCGGCAGCTGAGCTAGAAGTGGTTGCACCAATCACAATCCAGGAATTAGACGGTAAGCTGCAGATGCAGTCCAGTATTTAAGGCCATACAGAACTTAGTTCTGGGCCACATGTAGACAATCCATTTACGAGGTGGACGGCGAGCTCTCAGCCAGATGAGAAGTCATAGAGACGCAGCGATTGAGCTGATATGTACAGTGATGGAGCATTGTCAGAAATCTACGCTCCTGAGCCCAAGCCTACTTGTTTGAGCATTAAACCCACAGCGCTAATATCAACAGCCCTCACATTGTGAGGGCCGAATGGTGAGCTAAAGATTTTAATTCCATGCTGAATTTACAGCCACCTACACATGTAGACTGTTGACCAGTACTGCCAGACCACATGCATCCAGTGTCGCGGATCGGGATTTTGGGGAATATGGATCGAGAGGTCCGCTTCCCAATCACACGAGCACAAAAAAAAAAAACAATTAAACAACTTTCACTCTAAAAACTAAATAAATCAATTTGAGTAACAGACTGTAAAGTTTATATATCTAACAAATTCAAAGATAAAATATACAATAGATAACGAATACAATAGCAACTGAAAATGCTCAGCTAAGCTGAGGAGCAACTATGAAGTACTTAAGGCAATGTAATATGAAGTTATCTAAGTCACAATAAATTTACATTCAAAAGAATCCGCGCCCGAGGGCGACGGATCCTGTAAGGTTTAAAGTTCTATCTCTCTTCATACTAAAACATATTTATATAGCGTCTCTGCCAGGCGCGCTCTGGTGTAGTGGACACCCGGGTTCGAACCGGGGACCTCTCGACCAGACCCGTCCGAAAATTTTTCAACGTACGTCGACCGCCTAAAGCACTACTTAGACCGCTGGATTCAGCTGGCTGGTGTCGCTGACGGTAATTTTAAAGGGCTTTATGAGCTCGTTCTGAAGGACCAAATATTTAACGCGTGCCATTCAGAACTAGTCTCCCACATTAAAGAGTGGGCACCTAAGACGTTATCGGAAATCACGTCCTTAGTAGAACAGTACGAGTCCGCACACCCTAATCGTTCGCTGGCTAAAGCCAAAACTAGCGAAACGTTTTATGCCGGAGTTGGTGGAACTGCGCCAATGGGTACAAGATATTCTCGACCAGTTCATCGCCAGACGCCGCCTCCGCGTGCATATTCCGAACCGCCGCCCAATAAAGCTCGCGGTTTTCCAAGCCGTGCTGGACCTCCCACTCGGGGACATTTTATTCGCTATTCAGGTCCACCCCGTCGTGACGTTAACGAGGGCTACCATTGTCAGAGCCCACCATGTCCACCTCCTTGGGCATATTATAATAATCCATATAATGCACCTCCAATGCAACCCAGACGTAATATATATGACAGCATTAGGTGTTATCGGTGCAATAAACCAGGTCATACTTCAAAATATTGTAGGGTTAAGTTTGAAGCTGCAAATGCTTGCACCGTCATTGTTCCGGCTGCACAGACTAGCCGTACCGTTGAAATTACGTCGCCCATGTCGGGCACCGTTCCGGTTATGTCGGCCCTCCATCAACACGGGTCATTGACCTTATATGAGGGTCATGTTAACGCCATACCCGCGTCTGTCTTACGCGATTCAGGTTGCACCACTATCGGTGTTAGGGAATCACTGGTCAGACCGACCCAGATGATTGAACAACAGGTAACTTGCATTACTTTCGGGGGCTCCGTCGAGCGATTCCGTCTCGCGGAGATATACATCGACACGCCATTTATTACAGGTGTCGTAACGGCATGCGTATTACCAAATCCGGTTGCCGATCTAATTATTGGTAATTTACCACAGGTTAATGATACACCTGACGGCCAGTTAAAAGTTTGGAACGAAAACGTTGCGTGTGTCACCACACGACAACAGTCAAAACGTCCACCGGATGGTACTTTACAAACCCCTGCGTTTGATTTTAATGTCACGCCTACAGTTTTCTATAAGGAACAACAAAGCGATCCATCACTAAAACCGCTGTTTGCGAAAGTTCAGCCTCAGAACGGAAATGCCTCTCCGTTTATCATTAAAAATGAATTATTATACAGAAATTTCCGAAATAAACGTGAGACCATTGAGCAGCTCGTGGTGCCTAAGTCGTTCCGTCGCGACATTCTGCGTCTCGCGCATGATACATCAGTTTCAGGCCATCAAGGTTCAGCCAGAACCAAATCACGGATATTGGCTCATTTTTTCTGGCCTGGTGTATACGCGGACGTGAACCGTTTTGTGGCGCGCTGCGATGTATGTCAAAAACGTACACCTAAAGGTAAAGCATCACGCGCACCCCTTCAGGAGATGCCTCCAGTCTCAACACCATTCGAGCGTGTCGCGGTTGACATAGTAGGTCCTCTTAGTAAATCAGACAGAGGCCATCGATTCATCCTTTCGGTAATCGACTACGCGACGCGCTGGCCTGAGGCTATTCCTTTGAGAGACATTACGGCTGACCATGTCGCTGAGGCGCTTGTTACTATTTTCTCGCGAGTCGGATTTCCGACCGAGATTCTTTCAGACAGAGGACCACAATTCACCTCTGATCTATACAAAAAGGTACTAGAATTAGCGGGAATTAAACAGAAATTAACGTCCCCCTATCATCCGCAGTCAAATGGTTGTTGCGAGAGGTGGAATGCGAGCATGAAGTCTATGCTAGCACGCGTATCCGCCGACAAACCTGGAGACTGGGACCGTCAGCTCCCCGCTATTCTCTTCGCCTATAGGGAACTCCCGAACGCGTCCACGGGTTTCTCCCCATTTGAGTTATTATACGGACGTAAACCACGTGGCCCGATGGCCATACTTAGTCAATTGTTCGCCGGTTCTGAAACCGACGATTATGATACGCGATGCGCGTATCAATATGTTGTCGATCTCCGACAACGAATTATTAATGCATGCAAAACCGCTCTGCAATTTGCATGCGCTAGAGCGAGTTCTTCAAAATTTTATCGCGATCAGGGCGCCCAAATGCGCGCCTTGTCAGTCGGAGATCTGACACTTGTTCTTTTGCCGCAAACGCAAAACAAACTCCTTCTAACTTGGAAGGGACCATACAGAGTCCTTAAGAGACTCTCCAGAGTGAATTATTTGATAGATATTCGTGGGCAGAGGAAAATATTTCATATTAATATGCTGAAAAAGTACCTGCCTAGCGATGATCGGCGTAACAACTCCGTTCATGTCGTCCCAATGGCCAACGCGGCTTTAGTTACTGTCGACGACGAGGATCCTTTGAGTATCGACAAATCGTTGCCCATATTACAGGCCACCGAGAGTATAAACGATGTTAATATCAATGATGAACTTGCGCCGTCGCAGAAACAGGATCTTACACACCTGCTCCAAGAATTTGCCACGGTGTTCACGGATTTGCCGGGTTGTACGTCTTTAGTCCAACATGTAATACGACTTCAGACAGACGTACCGGTGTTTGTAAACCGTACCCGCGCCCGCTGCACGCTCACGAAACGATAATTACAGAAGTACGTGCCATGCTACGGCTAGGCGTGATAGAGCGATCAACTAGTCCGTAATGCTCACCGATTGTCCTGGTCAAGAAGAAAGACGATACCGTGCGTTTTTGTATTGACTATAGAAAGCTCAATGCTATAACCATCTATGATGCGGAACCCATTCCCAATCAGGAGGACTTATTCGCGCGGTTATCCAATGCAAGTATCTTCTCTAAAATAGACTTATCCAAAGGATATTGGCAGATTCCTCTCGAAGAAGGAAGTAAACAATATACAGCTTTTCAAACCCCTTTGGGTTTAATGCAATGGAAATATATGCCTTTTGGACTGGTTACTGCACCAGCCACTTTCGCGCGCATGATGAACATCTTGCTAAATGAATTGCGCTGCGTTCTATCATATTTCGATGATATATGTATTTTTCAGGCTGATTGGGCTGGCCACTTAATGGCCCTTCGTGAAGTTTTTGCCGCTCTTCGCCGAGCTGGCCTTACCGCGCGACCCAGTAAAGTGTTCCTGGGATATCACCATATAAACTTTTTAGGTCATACCATAACCCACGGGGTTCAGACTCCAGACGATCGCAAGATATCCAGTATTTTGAAACTGCAACCCCCTAAAACTAAAAAGCAAGTTCGTAGCTTGTTGGGACTTTTGAATTATTACAGGAAATTTATACCAAACTTTTCCTCTCTCTCAGCCCCGTTATCTGATCTAACGAGGAAAAATGTTCCAAATAGAGTCGTCTGGACGCCTCAGTGCGCTGATGCCCTTCAGACTATTCAGAATTTATTTTCTACTTTCCCCCTGCTTGTTTTACCCGATATACGCCAGACATTCATCGTCCGAACGGATGCATCAGATAAAGGAATAGGCGCCGTGTTACTCCAACAGCATGACGGTTTCTTGCGACCGTGCTTATATGCAAGCCGGAAATTACTTGATCGAGAGACGCGCTATGCGATTGTCGAACGAGAGTGCCTCGCAATTGTTTACGCGGTAGATGCATTTTCTCGATACTTATTAATGTCCGAATTTATAATTGAAACGGATCATCGACCATTACTGTTTCTTAAGTCGAACAGAGCCAAGAATGCTCGACTAACCAGATGGAGCCTTGCGCTCCAGGAATACAAATTTACTATTTGGGCTATACCTGGGGAGGATAATTTACAAGCTGATGTATTGTCCCGTTTGATTTAGTGTTCTAAAATAGTCTGTTAAACATTGAGGTTGAGCATTTTTCACCTTTTTCGGAGACCGTGGATGGTTTCACATTATATTGTCCTACCAATTATGGACATTCTTTCTCAAAATTTCCATGTGATTCCTTTTTCCACTAGCGTCCATCCTGACCATGACCTGAGTTTCAGACAACCTTGACGCCTTTGTCTGCGGGTCAATGAGATGAGAAAATGGCAAACCGAGCGACCAGACCTACTGCTGCCAGGATACCATTACTTTAATTAACTATTGTTCGTTCATGTTCTATGAATGTATTAATTACGCTCAATGAAGCGATGAGCTAGTTGCTCAATATTTCAGTCTTTACAGTATGTCTGTGTGAGATAAGTTTATCACTTTAATTCTTAAGTGCTACAATAATTATATATTATCACAGAACGTCGCATATAAATATACATATGCTATTGTCCATCGATAATGCACGTTCTTAGAATTATTTTTTTTTGACTTTCAGTAACGATATATTTTTTTTACTATATAGCCCTTTCCAAAGTACTAATACATAGCACCGTTAGTAGACAGTTATGTCGTTCAAACCCTAAGTTTTCACTGGGGTGGGGGATGTGTCAAGAACAGATTTAATTCATAAATGTTTCCACTGACTAAATTTTTGTGAGAGAGCAGTGAGTAATTTTTACAAACGTAATTATTGTGCGAGCCAGCATAACGTGGTCTCGTAAACAATTTGTTTTGAACAGTTTTTTTCCTAAAAGATAGACAGAAGGTGTGGAGAAGGATAGACGGACAGCGTAGGTGTGCATGACTGAGCACTTGTTATATCTCGTGTTTTGAACTAGGTTTAGTAGAGAGGGAAGGGGTGAGTAGGAATTAAATGTTGTTGAGACGTCGGTTGACGTACAGAAAATCCGTGATCCAGAGTAAAAGCTCGGGGTTTTGAACATGTTAAGAATTTATTGCTATAAAATTACATTTTATTGTCTTGAGTGATTCGACCTTTGATGTCGACCCAAGGTCGTTGCGTAGGGCTGTTACTTAAAATAACTCAGTTCGGAAGCTGAGCTAGAAGTGGTTGCACCAATCTGTCACGAGTGGAGTGAGTGCAATTAAGGGGATTGCTACAGAGCGGGTGTAGAGTAAGAAAGGCTCACAGTAGACAGCAAGTTAAGCGTGCTGTTGTGAGTAGTGGGGGCGGGGTCTGAATGAGGCGAAAGCGCGGTATTACTATCACTGCAAGTTAGAAGGTCCTAGGGATCGGACCTGTGAATAAAAGCCCATCGGGCGGACATAAAGGGAAGCAGTCGAGAAGACTAGTGAGAGTCCTTCCAGTTATGACTGGTGTCGGGGACGGGCCGCAGAGCCACCTCGATGAGCACAGGGGATAGGCCAGCATAGGGCCGGAGGCCGCACATAGGCCAGAAGCGAGGCTGTCAGTGCAGGACAGTAGAGGCACATAAAGTCGTGGCAGTCAGGCCACGGACAGGGACGTAGATACGAGAGTGAATGAGATACTATATTGTTGCCATGTTGATAGGCTAGTGAACTGATATTATGTTGTTGCCATGTTGATGGCTATGGAAATAATAATGTGTTATTGCCCTGCTGAGGTGCTAGGGGAGTGCTAAGGTGTATGACAATAGGAAGGGGGTATTGAGAGACTGCGGTGCCAGTAAATTACTAATGTGTTATTAAGACCCTGAGGGGAGAGGCTGAGGCCGAAGTGCCTTTAGGAGTAACTACCGGATTGTGGATCCGAGGGAGAGTGTGTGTGAGAATAAGGCCGTTGTACGGCAGTGCATTTCAATAATATAATGTATGTAATTGCGCTATTATATGTATAATTATGTTTAATAAATGTGTGAGTCTGATGGGTTGTTCTGTTAAGTGTTAAACTTGTTGTTCGTGATTGTTGTCCTGTCATACTTATTACATCTCCCAGTCTGGGATTTGTGACACTGGGGGCTCGTCCGTTGTGACATTGGGGGCTCGTCCATTGTGACTCGTCCATTTTCGTAATATTTAGTTGTAGTTAGTTAGTAGGTATTTGTCATGATTCGGATATTGTTAAAACTCACGCAGAGAGTGAGTTGTTGTTGTTTACCAGGGCCATGAGAAATTGGCTGGTGGCCTTGAACGGTCCTCGCCAAATTATAGTTGGTGAGTAAATAAATGTAAAGTTAAACTGCTAGAGTCACGCTTGTCGGTTTTAATGTTCGTGATTAATAAGTAATGGAGTAGGGGTGAAACAAGGTGGGGACAGTTGACATTGTTAAGTATGACTAGACAAGTTTTTGCACGTTAACTGGCTGTTCCGGTCGCGAGGGGTCACGGGGACCCAGGCCTAGGGCAGCACAGGGAGCGGAGTGTTGGACTTGCGGACGCGTGGGTCACTTTTCGCGCGAGTGTAGGGCCGCGAAGTGTTGGAACTGCGGAAGAGCAGATCACATCAGCGTGAACTGCCCTGCAGGTAGGATAGCCGCGAACGTGGACAGTAGCTCCAGTCCATGTTCCCCAAATAAATTTCATCATGCGGCTGCGTGTGTTACATCGGACAACGGAGGCGGACAGTATTCTAAGTGTCCCAGTTGTGAGAAGTTATTATCTTCCGGTATTTTACCTTGTGGGAGAAAGATCCCCGTTATAAATTCATGTCATACAGGAGGTGGTCTTAGGGTTTATCCGGGGTTTGTTGGGGACGAACCGGTCTCGGTTTTACGAGATACGGGATCTACCGTTGTGGGAGTGCATAGAGACTGCATTCGGGATTCACAGCTTACAGGTGAGACTGTCCCGTGCATCCAATTTTCGGGGGCCATTGAGAAATTACCCATGGCAAGAATAATGATAGATACACCTTTCCTTAACGGGGAAGTCGAAGCGGTCGTTGGTTGTTTCCTTAACGGGGAAGTCGAAGCGGTCGTTGGTTGTTTTCCAGGCGCCCAGCTCATCATTGGGAATGTATCACGGGTAGTTTCCCCGTCCGATGAGAACGTGCAAGCATGGTCGCAATCAAAGGGTATTGACTTTTGCGCCGCGGTCGAAACACGTCGACGGGTAGCGGATAAAGATAAGATTAGACCTTTGGCGACGCCAGCGGTCAACCTAGATATCACGCCAGAGCGCTTGGCGAGATTACAAAGGGAGGACCCATCATTAAACCCATGTTTTGGGGAAGCGCGAACCGAGAAAACGAGGAGATATAAGAACGGGTCGTCCTCCTTTATTGTTCAGGCGGGCATTCTGTTCCGTAAGTATGTAACGGTGTCCTCCATTTTAAAGCAGGTCGTTGTGCCAGCGTTGCTGATCGCAACAGTATTGCATTTGGCACATGATGTCCCATTAGCGGGTCATATGGGGATAGCTAGAACCAAAGAAAGGGTTCTTAAAAATTTTTACTGGCCATCGATCCACAGAGATGTGCAGGTCTATTGTAAGACGTGCAGTGCGTGCCAAAAGACGACGCATAAGGGTCGTACACCCCAGGCTCCTCTTCAGAAGATCCCCACGGTCTCGGAACCGTTTAAAAGGGTCTCGATAGACCTTGTTGGCCCCATTCACCCAGCGACCGATAGGGGGAATCGATTTTTCTTAACGGTCATATGTAATGCTACGAGATGGCCAGAGGCGGTTCCTCTGCGGACCATAACGTCTGAGGCAGTCGCGGAAGCGTTGTTTGCAATTTTCGCTAGGGTAGGAATACCAGAGCAAATTCTGTCTGATAGGGGCGCGCAATTTACGTTGCAGATGATGAAGGAATTGTTCCGCTTATTCAGTATACAACCCATCACTACCACCCCTTATCATCCGCAGGCTAATGGCATGTGCGAGAGATTGAACTCGACGTTGAAGTCGATGCTGCGTAAGGTAGCTGCTGATCGCCCTAAAGATTGGGATAGATATATCCCTGCAGTGTTATTCGCGTACAGAGAGGTACGGCAGGAGTCAACGGGATTCTCGCCGTTCGAAATGATGTACGGTCGTAGTCCTAGGGGCCCGACTGATGTTCTTCGGGACATGATGACGTCGCCATCATCGGGAGACGATGAGCAGATTTCGGTGTTTCAGTACCTTGTTGATTTAAGAGAAAGACTATCTTCAGCGCGCACTATAGCACAAGAAGCTTCTGGTATCGCTTCGAAAAGAGCAAAAGACTATAAAGATAGAGGGTCCAAACTGAGAATTTTTAAGCCAGGAGACAAGGTTCTGCTGTTGTTACCTACGGACCATAATAAGTTATTGATGACATGGAAAGGTCCTTATGTTATTGAGCGAGTTGTTTCAAAGGTAGATTACGCTATCCACATTGATGGAGCGAGTAAGGTTTTCCATGTTAATATGCTACAGAGATTTTATGAGAGGCCACAGTATCTGTGTGCACAGACAAGACCAGAGGAGACTGTCTTCTCTACTGCTTGTACGGGGGTCGTAGACCAGTTGGACTGTGACGTAAGCGACACCGAGGCGCAGGAAGAGTTACAAATTCAATTGCCGGAGTTAACTCCGACACAAGGTTACATGGACGTAAAAATTAACCCTGACCTTACAAGTTCAAGGAGTAGGGAACTTGAGACCCTGTTAGCGTCATTTCCGGATGTTGTTACGGATTTGCCGGGTCGCACTACGGTGATCCAGCACCAAATAAAGTTGACTTCGGATAAGCCAGTATTTCTTAGACCGTATCCGCTGCCTTTTCCTTCGAGAGATAGAGTCATAAAGGAAGTTGAGTCAATGTTGAAGTTGGATGTGATAGAACCATCAACATCGCCGTATTCATCACCCATCGTCCTCGTGAAAAAACTTGATGGATCGGTGCGGTTCTGTATTGATTTTCGAAGATTGAACACTATTACGGTAGGCGATAGGGAGCCTATTCCGTTTCAGGAGGAACTAATAGCTTCATTGGCCGGGTCCACGTGGTTTTCCAAGATAGATTTAACGAAAGGTTATTGGGAAATCCCGCTTACTGAGGAGTCTAAACAATACACGGCGTTTCAAACGCCCATTGGATTATTCCAATTTAAGGTCATGCCATTTGGGTTGGTAAACGCGCCAGCGACGTTTGCACGATTAATGAGATTGGTGTTGAAGGACATACCTAATGTCGTGTCATTCTTTGACGATATAGCATGTCATACGTCGACATGGTCTGATCATATTCAGACACTAACAGTAATTTTTCAGCGATTACGTCATTTTGGGTTAACTGCTAAACCCGCAAAGATGGATTTGGCATGTCCAGAGATAGTATTCTTAGGACATATCGTGGGTAGAGGTGTTCAGAGGCCTGAAGGAACAAAAATTGACAAATTAGTAGGGTTGCAAATCCCAAAAACAAAGAAACAAGTCAGAAGCTTAGTGGGAATTTTAAATTACTACAGAAAGTTCATTCCAAATTTTTCCTCCTTGTCATCTTCTCTTACTGACCTTACTAAGAAGGGACAACCCGATAAGGTCCAGTGGACGTCTGAATGTCAGACATCATTTGATAATTTGGTGACAGCATTATCATCGTCACCCATTTTGATATTACCCGATTTTCGATCTAATTTTATCCTCAGAACGGATGCGTCGGACTCTGGTGTCGGCGCTTGTCTTCTACAGGAGAAGAACGAATGTCTCCATCCTGTATGTTATGTCAGTAGGAAGTTATTACAGAGAGAAAGAAAGTATTCTGTGATAGAGCGTGAGTGTCTTGCCATTGTCTGGTCCGTCCAGAAACTAGGACGTTATCTCATGGGACGAGAATTTTGTATCCAGACGGACCACAAGCCACTGACATTTTTGTCGAAGAATCGTTCGTCCAGCCCACGCTTGTCTAGATGGGCATTGGCTTTACAGCCGTACACCTTCGTTATTCAACCAATTCCAGGAACCAGCAATCATATCGCCGACTACCTTAGTCGAGCCTAGGGGAAGATTTCAGGAGCTTATACATCGGAGGACAGGAACATTGACAGGATCTGTGTGAATGAGTCGACTTTAAAATATTGACATTATAAATATGATATGAAGAATGGTTGATAGGTTGAGTGGTTTTTGATTCTGTATTAGATATTGTGATTAGTTAGCTATTCATGATGTGACACATATATGCATATTGCAGGCCATACGGATCCCCATATTTTCCCCTGATTTCGGTATTTTATATACTGGGGGAACTGATAGGTCATTTTTCTAGTGTAGGTATTGCTCACGCTCACTCGTTGACAGTCATCTTGATGCGATTTGAAATTAATTGCATTAATTTTTTTGGGGTGGGGGATGATGTCACGAGTGGAGTGAGTGCAATTAAGGGGATTGCTACAGAGCGGGTGTAGAGTAAGAAAGGCTCACAGTAGACAGCAAGTTAAGCGTGCTGTTGTGAGTAGTGGGGGCGGGGTCTGAATGAGGCGAAAGCGCGGTATTACTATCACTGCAAGTTAGAAGGTCCTAGGGATCGGACCTGTGAATAAAAGCCCATCGGGCCGACATAAAGGGAAGCAGTCGAGAAGACTAGTGAGAGTCCTTCCAGTTATGACTGGTGTCGGGGATGGGCCGCAGAGCCACCTCGATGAGCACAGGGGATAGGCCAGCATAGGGCCGGAGGCCGCACATAGGCCAGAAGCGAGGCTGTCAGTGCAGGACAGTAGAGGCACATAAAGTCGTGGCAGTCAGGCCACGGACAGGGACGTAGATACGAGAGTGAATGAGATACTATATTGTTGCCATGTTGATAGGCTAGTGAACTGATATTATGTTGTTGCCATGTTGATGGCTATGGAAATAATAATGTGTTATTGCCCTGCTGAGGTGCTAGTGGAGTGCTAAGGTGTATGACAATAGGAAGGGGGTATTGAGAGACTGCGGTGCCAGTAAATTACTAATGTGTTATTAAGACCCTGAGGGGAGAGGCTGAGGCCGAAGTGCCTTTAGGAGTAACTACCGGATTGTGGATCCGAGGGAGAGTGTGTGTGAGAATAAGGCCGTTGTACGGCAGTGCATTTCAATAATATAATGTATGTAATTGCGCTATTATATGTATAATTATGTTTAATAAATGTGTGAGTCTGATGGGTTGTTCTGTTAAGTGTTAAACTTGTTGTTCGTGATTGTTGTCCTATCATACTTATTACATCTCCCAGTCTGGGATTTGTGACACAATCACAATCCAGGAATTAGACGGTAAGCTGCAGATGCAGTCCAGTATTTAAGGCCATACAGAACTTAGTTCTGGGCCACATGTAGACAATCCATTTACGAGGTGGACGGCGAGCTCTCAGCCAGATGAGAAGTCATAGAGATGCAGCGATTGAGCTGATATGTACAGTGATGGAGCATTGTCAGAAATCTACGCTCCTGAGCCCAAGCCTACTTGTTTGAGCATTAAACCCACAGCGCTAATATCAACAGCCCTCACATTGTGAGGGCCGAATGGTGAGCTAAAGATTTTAATTCCATGCTGAATTTACAGCCACCTACACATGTAGACTGTTGACCAGTACTGCCAGACCACATGCATTTCCCGCGACCACGTGTGAACTACACCAGAGCGCGCCTGGCAGAGACGCTATATAAATATGTTTTAGTATGAAGAGAGATAGAACTTTAAACCTTACAGGATCCGTCGCCCTCGGGCGCGGATTCTTTTGAATGTAAATTTATTGTGACTTAGATAACTTCATATTACATTGCCTTAAGTACTTCATAGTTGCTCCTCAGCTTAGCTGAGCATTTTCAGTTGCTATTGTATTCGTTATCTATTGTATATTTTATCTTTGAATTTGTTAGATATATAAACTTTACAGTCTGTTACTCAAATTGATTTATTTAGTTTTTAGAGTGAAAGTTGTTTAATTGTTGTTTTTTTTTGTGCTCGTGTGATTGGGAAGCGGACCTCTCGATCTATATTCCCCAAAATCCCGATCCGCGACAATTTGTATTCAACATAAAATCCAAGGAGCCATGCACACAATGGTTTACAGACCAAATCTCATTTCAATCTGAGTCCGAAAAAAAAACAAAAGAAAACTCTGCTTTTTCATTTAGCTGGAATCAATGAAAAAATCTGGTGTCAAATATTGCGTCAATAATTACCACTGTAAAAGTGTAATATGAGAAGAAAAAAAATATTAGATGACAATTCAAATTCGGGGGTGGAACATTTTAATTATTGAGAAAATTTAAGTTTCGCGTTGGGAAGAATGTGGCCTGGAACTCCTGAGAACTACTGTTCTTCAGAGTATCACAGAATCGGGGCTTTTTCCGTGGACAAAACAGAATGCAGTTCGTTCCCGCGATGACGTAGGATCAGCATTGTGTGCGTGTTGTTATCTGTGCTCAGACAATAGTTAGATCTATATCCACTGTGTCAAAAGAAACCAGCAATCCTTTGTGGGTGGTTTGTGGTTTTCATTGAACAGCTTATTTTTTTCTTCGCTTTTTTTTTTTCGTTGAATAATTAACGGAGTGCGTGGTAGCCAAAAGACTGGGCAAAATGAATGTAAATTTGCTTTGCTGTTATTTGAACAATAACCAGTCATAAAATCTCTGACAAATCTTTCGTACCCTTGGCAACATACATTATTCATCACTGGGACAAAAGATCTTTGGCCACTTTCAGCACAGTTGGTAAGGCAGGGAAAGGCGGGTAGTGCACCGAATCAAATCAGATTTGTTTGGTGCACGTTTCATGTTCCACATTAAACGGTAGTTAAAATCGTTACAATAGATTTTTCAAAGAGCGGAAAAGAAAAACCGTACTATTAGAACCACAGGGTGTCCCAAATGTGCTTTATTTTTTACTCTGGCTATTTGGCAGGTGTTCGCAATTTATTTATATGGCTTACTGGTTGCCTGGCAGGGTGTTTTTTCATTCAATTCGGCAGCAAAGCCTCTATCTGAAGCATTCTATCCTACATACATGGGACGAGTTCACGGCTATCTTCCAATTTTCATGTGGATCTAGACTTTTTATGGACATCCTGTATTCAGATATTTAAGGTCAATCTGGAAAGTAAGAAAAATAAAAATGTTTGATCTCTTGGAGCAATATTTTAAAATATGTGACAAGTGATTTTTTGTTTAATAACACATGATTCTAAAAAGAGGTGCTTAAACATTGTATTTATTTCAGAGAGGTGGTGGCTGACGCGATATTTACTTACATCTGGAGGTAGAATTTTGTCATAAATTTAACTTTGAAACGAACATTAAAATTTGCGAAAAAAACAAACAACAAAAACACTGTCATTTATTTTTTCGCAGAAATAGTGTTTCGATTCTTTCGTTGAGGATACACGGAACTAGCCTGCATGCACACTGACGAAGATGACGTCTACAACATGGACAAAACTAGAGGATGTGGTTTATCTCTCTATGTTGGTTTTAAAGTGTGGCTTGGTTAGCTGTGTAACAATTGATGTGCCAGGCAAGTCTTATCATTTCATTTCTATTCAGCCACACCATCAACATCTCTCTTTTCATCTCATAACTCTGGTTGTCCCGGCATTTTCAAATTTGCATTCATGTTATGGTCATTTCCACTTAATGTTTTTTCAAGTCTCCTCTATCTTTTAATCAATGAGCACAATAGCTGGTACCAGAGCATTTTCTCATTTTGTGGCCCTGAATGTGGAATCTCTTAACCTTGGAGAAGTAGAGAAGACAAGAATTTGAATTATTAAATCGAAACTGAAAAAGATTAATATCTTTTTAACTGAAATTGTACTGTAAATCTGTTCCATGTAATTGAATTTTTAGTGAGTTGTCTTTTTGCCATGGTTGCCTGGAGGGTTGTCAGGATGATTTTGGCAGGGTCGTCCGTTTGTCCTACCATGACGTTACATCTTGTTTATAGTCTTGACCAGTGGCGAAGTAATCAGAATTTAAGCTAGTAAGATCCTTATAATAGGAGGCCGTATCGCTACATCATACTTACATAATTATAAATGCAGCAACTAAAACAATGAAACGGCTGCTAGGCACTGCAAATTGCCAAATCTAAAGAGCGGACTATTCTTGTCAACAGGAGAGGAAAGCAGCAATTTACAAGCCAAACTAATCTGAAAATACCATTCATTCATAGTAACAGACTTATAGACGCATATTTTGAATCCATTTTTAAAATAAATTTGAACGGCAAGTTTTGAATGTCATATTAATAGCCAGAGATTTTGTTATTCTACCATCTCATAGAGTTTCTCGAAAAGGACCCATTAACATTAAATGGCAGAAAGTGCTTAAATTAAGTGGCATCTCTGTCACACAACACTGTGCAGCGATCTCGGAGGAGTGGCTATCTGCCGTTGCGCGCATGTGGAATAGGTTCGCTCGATCTATCAAGTGAAGTGATGTTCTTGATAGTTACGTTCGACTGATTTTGATCACAGTTGTCTAGACCTAGTCTATATTATTATGTTTTGATAGCTCTTACTGTACGTAGGGTAAATTATTCTTAGATTACCTCAAACAAACCACAAAATCCACACAAACTCTTTCACTCTACTCTTTACCTTTCGATTAGGATGAAAACGACCGCATAGTGAAAAACATGCATAAATCTAGGTAAAATCAGGTCAAACTTTGATTATAAACCTATTTTTATCCCCCACTATTCTGCTGTCTACGGGGCCGCGTCGACGAATACAGGCTATGCTCAAGATAGCTTCTGGGTGTAGTCAAGTCTTCGTCTTTGTTAATCACTGATTATGGACCAGTTCATAAGGTGTGGGTCCCTATAAAGATGCTTTTCGGTGAGGGATGTTGGACTATATAACAAACGCAAATAGCGAAGGAGAATTGAATACTCGATCTGGAAAGCACAATAATTCTAGAATTAATATTCGAAGGGTAATCACTGATTATTTGATTATGAGGAAGCCTCGCCCCTGGTCTTGACTTTCCCTTTCAAGACGTGGCCATTATTGTGTAGGCGCGCTTTCTCCAAGGTCAAACTCGAACTAGAACTGATTATTTATTTTTATGTAGGGCAAAGTGCCTAGAGTCTATTTTAAATGGGAAGTATGCACTGCATTATTGTGCATGTTTTATTATATCACTGTAAACTGCACCCCCATCACCATTTCTATCAACTCCACCATACTCACTGGAGATGAAAGCCTTTTGCTGATGTTGAATTAATTCTATTTCTAAAATATATCGTTACGAAAACACAAAAAAATACAATTTAGTCTGCCATATATTTGACAACTTGGAAACAAAAGACGCTGTTTCGGATATACCACCATGGCTACAGACTAACTATTTGGTGTGGGAGTACAAAAACATACCTTGGTCTTTAACCACGCCTACGTTTTTTGTCATTGGAGTAACTGTCTTGAAAAAAGTCTCTGGTCCTTCTGTGGCAAACATGAATCTCCGTTCGGAAACGAAAGGAAATAAAATTTCGCTGGCAGATAGCGTCATCAAATGAGTTTTTCCAAAGCTCTGTAAGCCAAATTCTGCATATTATGTTATGGCCCCTTCCACATAGTCATTCAAAATCAGTGTAAGGCGCGATGTAACTGTTCAGTTAAAATTTGCAATGTCCTGTCTTAATCCCGAAGATAATTTCAACTTGTTTAGGCCCATGAAAGACTGTTTGACTGAATCATCATTGATATCATCATCTATATCATCATCATCATCATCACCATCATTCTCATCAATACCAATCACCTTACATTCTCAATAATTAACAGCTCTCCAATGTGATAACTGTCAAACCCACAGAGCCAGGATTTTCTAAGACAGCGCCACGGTTTACATACGTCGAGACTCCACAGTTAACCTATAGACAAGCCGAAGCGGTGTGTCGTGTCGCCCTTAACGGCCATCTTGCTAAACTCAACACTCAGAAGGAAGAAGATGACATCATTGCTCAAACATTGCCTAAAAACGTGTAAGAACCCGTGTGTGTGTGTTTTTTACTGGAGTATCAAGAATTCCCAGTTTATCTGTCTGTCCATTCAGCCGTGAGTACAGCTGTATCCGAAGTTCCCTCACAGATTGCCAGCAGAGCAATTTAGGCTGCAGGCAGGGCAGAGGAGAAAGTTTTGGATGTTCAAACTGCCAGCAGAGCAGAACGGCGCAGAAAGTTTGGGTATTCAGATTGCAAGCAAAGCAGAGCGCAGCTGAACAAACATGTTTAGGTGTCCTGATTGCATGCAAACAAGAGAAGAGCAAAAAGTTTGGATATTCAGACTGCATGCAGACCAGAGTAGAGCAGAAAGTTTGGGTGTTCAGACTGCATGCAAACCAGAGTAGAACAAAAAGTTTGGGTGTTCAGACTGCATGCAAACCAGAGTAGAACAAAAAGTTTGGGTGTTCAGACTGCATGCAAACCAGAGTAGAACAAAAAGTTTGGGTGTTCAGACTGCATGCAAACCAGAGTAGAACAAAAAGTTTGGGTGTTCAGACTGCATGCAAACCAGAGTAGAACAAAAAGTTTGGGTGTTCAGACTGCATGCAAACCAGAGTAGAACAAAAAGTTTGGGTGTTCAGACTGCATGCAAACCAGAGTCGAACAAAAAGTTCAGATGTTCAGACTGCATGCAAAACTGAAAGTTTGGCTGTTCAGATTGTCGGCAGAGCAGAGTATTGAAGTAGGCCACTGAAATCATTTGACTGAGTGGATTTATAAACTATCTCATGGCCAAGCAGATCGAATAGAACTAGTTTGGCTACTTTCGTACCGCTCTGGTCGCATTCTGAACCCTTCGACCCCTTAGAATCACAAAGTTCTCCCTTCCGTCAACTTTTGAGAAATCGAGGAGTGAAGTTTCAAGTACCCATAGCTTTGAGAGCAAAGAATTTTTGCTTCTTTTGACTCATTCTTACAAAGTACACACCGAATCTGCTGGATACTCTAATACACAATGAACAAGGCCCGTAGAAGTAGTGTGTAGTGTGTAACTCAGTTTGGCAAAAAAAAAAAGTGAAGATAGAACCTTGTCATTTTAAAGGGACAACTTCTATGACATATAGTGGAATATTTTATCTGCCGTGCTTTGCTGCGCTGACGGTCAATAAGCCTTCTAGCGGGGCCGTTGTATCATGTATGCACTAACACGTTTATTCAAATATGGCATTAAAGAAAACCGCATTAGAAGCAAGAAAACCGCATTAGAAGCAAGCAATGAGACGCCTTTACAATAAATTCCAAAGGAATGGAACATGAAAGAGATGGTGCACTTCCGAATATCAAATCTGGCTAATAAAAAAAAATAGTGGTGTCTGGTTTTACAGTTATTATTATTACACATAGGCCCGTTGTCTCGGGGAATACACATTCTAAAGAGTGACGAAGACGAAATTTCCGATCACACTTTTTGATTCCACTTATCCAAAATGCGTCTCTTTTGTGTGGCTTAAAAGGGTCGCAAATAAATAAGTAGTATCAGAGAGTGCGTATAACATTTTAGACGAGAATTGAAAGAGGCCGCCTTCACCATAGATAGTGTGCATATCTGTTTATTGTGGTTTGTTCATATTTTTGGCAGCGACCTACTTTCCGTTCCATGCTAACAGTGGTTTCGCAGAGCCTCCCACGTCTAGCAGTGCAAATCGACCAATAGTGAAACCTCTCTATATACACATTCTCTCTGGTATTATCAAAGATGGGATTTTGTGAAAAATGGATGTCTGTCGTCAAAAAAATTGAGGCCATGCTCAAGTTTCATATATTTTGATCACATAGTCACAAAGTTTCAGGGTGAATGCGTGAATGAACGAATGAATACTTATGACTCAATGAATGGACTGCGTGAGGAGGATGAGTGAGTGGGTGAATGAGTGAGTGAGTGAATGAGTGAGTGAATGAGTGAGTGAATGAGTCAATGAGTGGGTGAGTGAATGACTGAGTGGGTGAATGAGAGAGTGAGTGAGTGAGTGAGTGACTGACTGACTGACCGATTGACTGACTGCCTGACTGACCGACTGATGGACTGACTGACATGCTGACTGACTGCCTGACTGACCGACTGATGGACTGACTGACTGACCGACGTATTAACTCATCGCCTGACCAACTTATTGACTGACCGACTGGCTTACTGATTGACTGATTGATTGACTGACTGACTGATTGACAGTCTGATTGACTGGCTGAGAAAATTTTAAGTGAATGGTTCCAACACTGACTCTACCACTGTTTTCAGAGAACACCATTACTGGATAGGCCTGCAATGGAACGATGAGAACACCCTGGTGTGGAATGACGGACAATGCACGCCAATAGTGAGTAGTCCACCCCCTCGACAAACACATAGGGCAGTCCAGAGCTGCTCCAAACAGTGGGTGTCCTCGGTTTAGTTTATCTGGCTTCTTGGGGGAATTCAGCCTACGGCTATTGGCCCTTTGTTCTTTCTTCTCTCTCTCGTGTTCTTGATGTTAGTCTTCTTCCTCTTTATCTCTTGCATGGCTATTTTGAGGACTCTGTTTTTGGATGATCTCTGCCTTTGGCATTTGCACCTCTATTTTTCTTGTTCTTGTTTTTTGTTGTATTTGTATTTTGTATTTTGTATACTTCGTTTGGGGTGTGGGGTGGTAGCTTTTTATTTTTTGTTTTTTTGTTTTTTTAATCTTTTCCGGGCAGCGGCCTTGTTAGGCCTGCGCTACTCGACTCCCAATTGCCAAGGTATCCTTAAAGTGCGCAGCGTGCACACCGTCTATCAAAGTTTTTCGTCCTCGTCCGAGAAGACTAGCTGCTCGATCTTACCAGGGTCAGGGATCAGGCACAGGAAATTCTCCCAAATTCCCAACATGCCTGCACCTATCGGGAATCGAACCCGGTTCCTCTAGGTGCTTGCCTCTAGACCATCGTGTCCACTATCTGTGTCATGTTGTGGTCAGGGGCCATAGAGTTAGAATGGTGCAGACGGAGGGAAGATAGAAAGAAGGAGTCTGAGTATGGGTTTGCGTTTGGAGAGAGCACGTCGACACGACAACAACCATATTGTGTTAGGAAGAAGTAAGATGATAGACAAAATATTGCGATTTACAACAGAATGATGGAACAGGAGAAGACTCCACCAGAAGCGTCCATCAACCATCAGCCTGGAAAAAAGCGTAGGTGGTGTCCAAAGAAGGTGAGAATATTCCCACTGTCTAAATTCAGAAGTTTGAGCCCTTGACTAGGGCTTCTAATGAAGGGTTTAGCAATATACATCACTATGACATCATTACAATTTCTGAAGGCCCTTCTCCAGAAGTACACAATTTTGCTGTGATCACTACTGCGCCACTTTTAATTACGTCACAAAAGGTATACTCGTGCGCGTCATTTTGCCTGTCAAACCATGTGCTACTTATAATTACGGGACAAAAAAGGTAGGCTGTACTCGTTCGCGTAACTCTGCACGTCAAAATGAGGATGACAAAAGATAAAGATGTGCTCAAACTGACAGCTCCATGGTAAACTATCGTAACTCGACATTTTTCAAAAATTAAGATAATCTTGATATGCATGTAAACCTGATCACGCCACAGGTTGTGTTGTAAGCTGGGGCTTGAATTTTCAAAACTAAGGGGTTAAAAAAACGCGTTTAAAATATAGTAACAATGAAGTCTGATAAAGGCAGTGATTCAGTTTCTTTGCTGCTACTGAAAATCTTGTGAAAAGTGAGTTAAGAAAGTTTTACTTTACCACGCGGGGACAAGGTGGTCTAGAGGCAAGGTGCTAGCCTCTCATGCCGAAGGTACCGGGTTCAAAACCCGGCCAGTGCAGGCATGTTGGAAGTTTGGGATTTTTCTCATATTGTCGCGTCCCTGATCTTATTGAGGGGTAGGATCGAGTACCTAGTCTTCTCGGATAAGAACGAAAAATATCTGAGGGCCCGTGTGCACGTTGCGCACGTTAAAGATAACTTGGCTGTTGGAAATCGAAAAGAGCAGGCCGAACAGGCCGCTGCCCGGGCAAAAATCAAATAAAATTATCCACTCAATGCCCCCCCCCCCCCCCCCAAAAACAAAAACAACAAACCTGCCGATCGGCGCTGCAGTGTGGCGACGACGTGCCTGCTCCAGTTGTAACTGGGTGCAATGGCACAAAGGCAAATTTCCCAAATGGGATTAAAGCAGTATACAAATACAAAGAACAAATACAAATAATGCTGTACGGGCCACAACTCAGTCTTTGAAGGAGCAGAAAATCCCGGTTATGCCCCGTGCACCGAGCCGTCCTGATGACGTCCTGACCTTGCACAATGAGATCTCTGGCTTTTTCCAGTCATGAAAGATACGCTGTCTGGAACCAAGTGGACCTGGAATACGCTGCCCTCAAACTGAAGAGATGTACAAAATACTGAAAATTTCAAGAAACATCTTAAAATAGGTTCTGGTCAACTGATGGAATGCATCCACCTCTGTTTCTGACCGTCATTACATGTTTTATTATGTTGTTCTTGTATTTGTGAATTGATTGTAAGTGGTAGGATGGCCGTGAAGCGCTTAGGGCTTGAATTACAGGATGGTGGGATTTATATAAATTTTATTTATTATTTTTATTATGATTATCATTATTATTAAGTATAATACGGATCAGGACTTTTCAAAGCAGTGTTATAAATATAACTAAGTATGCTCTAGCCATCCACACCACCCAAAAAGCTGCATGGTCTTTCTTTAAGAAGGCTGGTTGCTTTGAGCATTTATACCTGTCTTGGCTTGTTTTGTTTCTTTTTCTTACTGTTCCTGTCGTCTAAGCAGTCGCCTTAACCCTTAAAAGGGCTCAATCTTCGATAGCGTGTTGTTCTGGGCTGGGGTCAGTCGTTATAGTAAGCCTACATTTTGACCAGTTGGATGGTAGCCTCATGTCATTGAGGCCTCGCCCACTCGCCCACAAGCAGACTAGTTGGATCTCCCTAACAGACAATACAAGATCATGACGTCACCATCCAACTGAGTTCGCCAATCAAAATAGGCCCTGTGCGCGCATTGGCTCAGACGTAATTTATAAAATACCAGTGACAAAGAGTTTCTTTTTTATTTTAATGACTTGACTTGGGAGGTGGTAAGTGGATAAGTTTTCATTCGTAAACATAGACATACACACACACGAAACACTTCAAAAACTGCAAATTATGAAGTTACTACTTTTTACCTTTCCCAGCACACTAGGGATAACTACGAAAAGGACGGCGCTAAATACCAAAAGGACGAGTGCTATCGTGTTCACGGGACGACCGATTTGAAGTGGGAATCTGAAAAATGTGACGGGGAGGGGCCTTTTCTATGTCAGACAAACCAAGGTACTGTAAAGGTTAAAGATCATTATTTTGGTTCTCCATACCATAGAGCTATACAATAGACAAGAGAGGGCACTACTCTACCTCGCATTTAAGTGGTCGTAATCACTTAATATTCTACTTAAATTTCATATTCTAAGATTCTTTTTTTGTTCGATTGTTTTATTTATTGTATCGTTTCAATATTATTTTTTTGCGCGAGGGTTTGCTAAATACAACTTTTTCTTTTTGCCATAGTTTGAAGCTGCCTCTCTTCCGTCCACGAAAA
>OZ007579.1:8477610-8485110 GCA_963931925.1 Onchidella celtica | reverse complement strand
GGAAAACGCAAAGCTCTCGGTCACAATAAAGCTGTGTTTTCATGTGTACGGAATCGCCAACGGCGATGGAAACGTCAAAATCAATAAAGTAGTAAAAAGAAAGAATGTTTCCATGTATGCAGAAATAGCAGAAATTAAAATTTGGCGTTTTTAACTAGTATTGTTGTGTTGCTTCGTTGGGCCTAGCTAGTTGCAGATTAACAGACCATTCCAGTGATGCGAGGTTGCCAAATAGGCTCCAAGAAAAAAAAAAAAAAAAAAGAAATGCCAAGTTCGGTCAAATACAAGCCTAGGCTTACTCGACGGCCTGGAATAAAGCACACAGCCACTGCCTGACAAAACAAACATACATTTTTGAAAAAAAGTGCTGTGTCTTAAGGCCCTCCTCCTCGACCAACTGGTTTGAAGAAAAGTCAGGATTCTGGAATCTAAAAAGAAAGGAAGAGAGATGGCCAACCTTTCAGTGACGGTCACAGGACTGGCCGACGCCTATGGACCCACTGGCCGTCACTGGCGGGCCATCGAGCTAGATATACTTGGAAACAAGGGTCCGAGAACAGCCGACGCCGAAGAGTTCAGTAGCGGACACTGCCTAGAATATAAAAGACTTCCATTGGGTTTGATCGCTCACATACAACTTTTTATTTATTTGCTGACTAACGTATCTACTTACGTCCTTCCTTCTCTATTTATCTACATATTATTCATCCATTGTAAGCCCATTCGATTCTTTACGTTTAAACATCTCTACTTTTTCCCTATGTATACGTAATTATTTATTCAGTTATGAGTCATGCACAGAAGGAGTACACTCCAAATCACATATCAAACTGAAACCCCCAAGGAAGAAACAAAAAGAAAAAGAATACTATCAAAAACAACAAAAACAACAACAACAATAACAACTACAACAACATCAAATATGATAGTCTCTGGTGTGTAATTACATGAATTCTACAGAACAAGCGTCAGCTAGTGAAGAGGAGAGTGAAAGGCCGGTAATCAGCCAGTCTCTTGTCTCCAGTTCAGTATCTGCTAGGAGTGAAAACCTCACAGGTAATTAAACTTTCTTGTTAAAATATAATGCTGTTGTTGCTGCCACTGTTCTTATTGTTTTGTTTTGGTTTAAACATGTTTTTCCTGTAATATGTTACAATCTTTTATTTAGATAAGTTCACAAAGGGACCGTTCACACATTATGTCATCAAAAATGGACTAATTTTGACCCCCCTCCCGCCCCCTTATCATCACATGTCATCAAATGGCTATACTCACCTCCCCCTCCCCCCTGTTTGATGACGTACTGAAAACTTGACAAATAACGACTAAAAATACCTGTATAGTGCTGTTTGCTATTTATTTTAATTCAAACTAACAGATTATAAATAAAATCAAATCAGTAAGAGCTTTCATATAGCGCTTAATATCCACTAATGCTCTAAGCACTTTACAAGGTGTCCCCGACAGGCTGATTCAACCATTTAATTAGCAGTTTAACAAATATTGAGTAGTAATAGTAGTCATTCAAGGTATTGGTTGATTAATTAATTAGTTATTTTATTGGCAGGTAGTATAATAAAAATATGAATTTGATCTATATATTTGTTCTTCTTTTTCAATTTTACCAAACCACATTGATGACATCATCTTTGGACTCAGCACCCCCCCCCCATGTCATCACTTGTCATCATTCAAGAGACCCCCCCCCCCCTTATGTGATGACATAATATGTGAACGGTCCCAAAGCTCTATAGATAGGCTAGAGCGGGAAGTAGGTCAAGTCACTGATCACCCTATGTACCTCGAAATGAGACAAAAAGAGGGCAGCGCTTCGACGAAAATGTTTGAAAAATTAGTGGTGCGCACTTGTTATGTACTAATAGTGCGGGCTGTAATTAATAGCCACTTGTCCTCTTTTCTTCTGCAATGGCGCAGCCCTAGATGCCCACGCGAATTGCCGCCGTCTTTTAGTGGAAGGAAGTGAAGTGACGCAGAGGAGTGCCATCTCGTGTCTATTGTATAGCTCTGTGGGTAATGTAAAATGGCACAGTGTATAAATAACAGGCTGGATATCAGCAAAAACCGGTGGATGTAAAAATTGAAAGTTGAATGATTAAAAATAGACATCGAAAGACAGAATATTATCATGGTAGTGGTGTAATAGTCTTATTATTGTAAAAAATATTTGTTGTATTTAGTGTACATGAAATGGCAAAGTGTACAAATGATCGCATGCTTAGCAAATGCCAGCGGAAGTAAATTGAATAATATAATAATGTAAAAATGTGCATTGGAAGATAGATTGTAAACGTAATAGAAGTAAAATAGACATGTTATGAGTAAAATGAAATTTCAGTTGGTTAGCTGTTATTGCTGTAACATCTGTTTTGAATAACATTACTTTGAAAGAAAATAGCCTGGAAATAAACCGGACTCTTTGTAGCCAAAACATGTTAGCTCGATCCTAATATTTTATCATATATACTGGCGAACACATATTCTGCCACACTGCTCTAAATCCACACTACAACCACAGATAACAAATAAGGCAGAGCACAGAATTTTTCTGATTACTTTTGTTGTTCACCCATTCATTAACTATTCCCTACGGTAACTTTTGTTGGTGTGGACGGGGACTCTCAAGACCGTCCAGTTAGAAAATTAGATGTAGTTCAAAGATGTCGTTTCTTTCACTCAGTATAAAAACAAAACATAATTCATTAGACATTAAAGTAAAAAAAAAAAAAAATTAATGAACCCGGATGGAATTCAGTATTTTGAGAAGTTGGCTTTGATATTAATGTTGGAAAATTGGTGTCCATTCGAGCTGAATATTCGGCTTTCCGTAGCGGAGCGAAAAGCTGCAAGCCGAATATTTGGCTTATCGGAGCGAATGAGTTAATCCGTATAGACAGGTAAAACCGGCAAAGGCCCTACTAATGCTGTGTTTTCATGATACAGAAACGGAAACGGCAAGGGAAACGGCGAAAATCCATCAAGTAGTGAAAACAAATGGTGTTTCTATGTGTACGGAAGCGGCGGTTCCCGTACAAATGAAAATAATCTTTCTGTTTCACTACTTGAAAGGTTTTGACGATTCCGTTTGTGTTTCAGTTTCCGTACATGTGAAACCCCAGCTCGAACCCATTAAATATTGGTGGATCTACTCTCTATTCAACTCCAGCACCTACAGCAGACCTGGTGAGAGAGCTGAGCCTAGACACAGCAACCCTCAGCAGAAGAATCAGACGCAAGAACAGCGCCCCCAATCATTTGGTCTCTTCAGTTATCCTCGGTAGCGGCTGGACGCTCATGACTCTTTTCTTCATTTTCTTCCTGATTGCGTCCGATTTGACGAGAATTATAAGTGACATCAAAATGCGCATGTGTCGTAATTTACGCTGAAAGTTGATGGTGTCATATCAAAATGTGCATGTGTCGTAATTTACGCTGAAAGTTGATGGCGTCATATCAAAATGTGCATGTGTCGTAATTTACGCTGAAAGTTAATGGTGTCATATCAAAATGCATGTGTATTATAATTTACGTTGAAAGTTGATGGTGTCACATCAAAATGCATATATGTTATAATTTACGTCGAAAGTTGATGGTGTCACATCAAAATGCATATGTGTTACAATTTACGTTGAAAGTTGATGGTGTCACATCAAAATGCATGTGTTACAATTTACGTTAAAAGTTGATGGTGTCACATCAAAATGCATATGTGTTACAATTTACGTTGAAAGTTGATGGTGTCACATCAAAATGCATATGTGTTACAATTTACGTTGAAAGTTGATGGTGTCATACCAAACTGCATATGTGTTACAATTTACGTTGAACGCCAATGGTGTCGGATCAAAATGCACATGTGTCATAATTTATGCTGAAAGTGGATGGTGTCAAATCAAAATGCTCATGTGTCGTAATTTACGCTGAAAGTTGATGGTGTCATATCAAATGTACATAATTTTTATGTCATAATTTAGATGTAGCTGAAATATGAAAGTGTCACATCAAGATGCACATGTATTATAATTTACGTGTTTGCTGTAAATTTAGTGGTCTTGTTTATAGCATCTGCTCTGCTCCGCTAGTTTACGGAAAATGACTTATGAAAATGTAAAACATCTTTTCCTCTATAGCGGTGAGGAGCGGAGCGGAACGGATGTTGTGGACACTTATACAGAGGTTTAGAGTATTTTACTTTTTCATATGTCATTTTTCCGTAAAATAACGTAGCGGAGCGGAAAAGACTACTTACGGTGTCACATCGAAATGCACACGCGTCATAGTGTACGTGTTTGCTGAACGTCGATGGTGTCACATCAAAAATACACATGTGTCATAATTTACAATCATTTTTTGCTGCAAATTGATGCTGTCACATACGAAAATGAGGATGTCTTGTAATTTACATATTTGCTGATAGTTGACAGTATCATATAAAAAAAACCCAAAAAAACTTGTCATAATTTACGTCTTTGCTGCCAGTTGATGGTGTCATACCAAAATGCATATGTTCTAATATACATACCTGCTGGGAGTTCATGATTTCACACTGTAATACACATGTATGTTTACGTGTCTGCTGCAAATGGATAGTGTCACGTACGTGTCTGTCGAAAGTCGAAAGTTGATGGTGTCACATTGAAATGCTCATGTGTTATAATTTACGTGTTTGCTGAAAGCTGATGGTATCAAAATTACGGGGTTATCATACATTGTTATGATGGCTGTGGAGACTGGATATAGATACCAGCTCAGCTGCACTTGCCAGGTTTATGAAATCATTCCTTTTGTTTATTTTATGAAAGGAAAGCAATCACAGGGCATTCATTTATTTATTGGGGGGTGGCGGGGGGGGGGTGTCGTCGGGTTCGGGTCAATTCCAGAGAAGTTTCAGTTTTCACTTTTTGGTTCCTTCAAGCCAGAATGCCGAGATACACTGGCCATTGCAATTTTAAATGCCTTTTACCTAATAGAATTCGGAGATATGATGAAATTGTTAATGCCCAATTCGCGCTTGACACGCCCATCTGGTTTCTGTCATGCACAAAACACCATTGGCCCGTGGCCAGCTGATAGCGTAAAATGAGATCAAACATCGGTTAACCGCAGGACTGCCGACATGAAACTGTGCACAATCTGACTGTCTCTCTATTGCCTAACTTTTACACAACCTACACACCAGCCGTCAAAGCACACAATAAGATAATAGATTCCCACCATGCAATGTTGAAAACAGCTCTCTGCTATCAGTCAGATTGTAACGGTACAGTTTTTTCCTTGTCCTGTCAAATTCTGTACCCAGGAGATAGGCGGTTTGGCCACAACACCGATGTAATGTAATTAATGATTTATTATTTTTTCAATCGAAAAATGAGAATGAGTAAAATTTGCTCTCAAGTTTTCTTATTTCGATATCATTATTTTTAAAATGTCACTGTTTGGCTGCAATAAAACAACGAAGCTGCAAAAAAAAAAAAAAAGAAAGTGTTCCCCTTATTTAATTCATTGCATTTTATATCTATTCAGTATTCACTGATCATTACCCTCCTAACTCCATGGTTTAACTTTTGTTTTTTACTTAATCACGTATTTTGTATTTGTTTAGATGTATACTCATTTAACCCCATTTGGGAAATTTGCCTTAGTGTCATTGCAGCCCAGCCACAGCTGGAGCAGACACGTCGTTACCACAGTGCAGTGCCGGTTGGCAGCCTAATCACTTAGGTAGATAGCACACTGGGACAAGTCTTGCTTTGTCTCGTAGTGTGAAGTGTGACCTCTGGAGTTCTACCGGATGTCGGGATAACCTAAACAAGCCTGTCTCTGTACTTCGGGCGCGTCTAAAGTGTCTTGACTCTGCTGGTGGGAAGACAGACCTTACGCACTGCACCAAGTCTGTTTTGCCCTAATATTAATGTGAGGTGTGATCTCTGGGGTTACACGACATTTTATGTATTGGCGAGACCAAAACAAGCCTGTCTGATTTCTTCGAGCGCGTCAATACTGTGTTGATCAACCTATGGACAGAGAGACGCAGAGCACTGAGTCAAGCCTGCTTTACTTTCGGTTTTACTGTGACAAGTTTAATTAATAGGGAATATCTATGGTGTGACATGTAAAGTTTGGATTTAAACGGCTCTCACCAACGGGAGACACCGAAACAATACTGTCTCACTAGTTCGGTCGCGTCAAAACCATCTAGAACCATCTGGTGGAAAGAGAGACCAAATGCACTGAATCATGTTTGTCCTGTCTCGGTCTTAGTGGGACGTGTGAACCATGCACTGAAACCGTCCGCGTGTTTGCCGATTGCAGTGCAGACCAGCAAATTCAGGAGCGGGGCAGCAACACACCCACATCCCAGGGATTTTCTGTGACGTTCAGGGTCATTTTAGGGTTAGGGTAAGGGTGCACAGTCCAGAGATTGCAGCACCCATGGCAAAGTTCGATAGGACAAGAGACCCCTTAGCCGATGACCTGTGTCTGGGGGCTGTTGCTGCCCCGCTCCTGAAGTTGCTGGTCCGCACTGCAATGGGCAACACGCAAACCAGCCTTATGCACTGGCGAGACCGAAACCAGTGCGTCTCGCTAGTAAAAGCGCGTCAAAACTGTCCTGAACTAGCTGGTGGACAGAGAGACCTCGCGCATTACGTCAAGACTTTTTTGTCTGGGTTTTGGTGTGAAATGTGAACTGTGGATTTAAAACGGAACTCATATAATTAATGGCGATACCGAAACAGCTCTGCATCTGTAAGCCCTTGGGTCGTCAAATCTGTCTTAAATCAATTTTCAGGAAGAGAGACAGCGTGCACTGAGTCAAAAGAGCCGCAGAACAGTAGTGATACTGTTATTAATTAACGTATCTCTTGTCCGGGGGGGGGGGGGGGCAAGCCGTCAGATGACCAGGAAAGCCGCTTTTTTTTTCGGGGGTGGTCGGTGGGGGGGGGGCAACGGCAACTGGGCTTGCGCAGTCTATCTACCTATCTTTCCTATGGCTAAGTATCTATCTATCTATCTATCTATCTATCTATCTATCTATCTATCTATCTATCTATCTATCTATCTATCTATCTATCTATCTACCTACCTACCTGTCTCTGTATCAATCTATCTATTTACCTATATCTATCCGATGGCCAAGTACCTATCTATCTATCTATTTATCCATCTATCCATCAAGCTATCTAGCTATCTAGATATCTATCTATTTATCCATCTATCCATCAAGCTATCTAGCTATCTAGATATCTATCTATCCATCTATTCTCTGTCTTTTTATCTATTTATCAATCTGTCTGTCTGTCTGTCTGTCTGTCTATCATGGCCCATCAAGTCCCAACTCAGGCCCACGGAGTCGCAAAACCGCTATCAGAAATCTTGTGCTGCCATTTGAAGTTCTCATAAATTGGATCGTTTTATCTGTTTACAAAGAGATATAATACTGAAGGTCGATGGTCCATTATGTAGCAGTGTCATAAGTACATT